>CALNXI010001407.1:23389-65889 GCA_942486025.1 Porites evermanni | reverse complement strand
CTCCAAAAAAAGCCCGCGAAGGAAATTAGTACAAGAAAGAGAAAACTTGAACTGAATTGAAAGTTTCTTCTTGCCAATGAGCAGCCTTGCGAAGACGCGAGGCTGCGAGGCAGCAGCCTAATAAAGCCGTACGCGAAAGTTCCAAGACAAAATGAATCTCGAATCGATGTAACAAAAGGTAGATAAGGTAAATTTTATGACGCAATGCAGAACAGAGAATACATCGTTTTCGAGCGAACACGTGATACAGAACAAAGAATCCAAGAGCAGTGCGCGTGTTTGTGAGTCCTGTGCTCATCCTGTCTTCAACCAATCGTCGTGTAAATTCATTTGCAACATACGCGTATAGCTTTCGCATTTTCCCGCTGGAATTTTTTTTTGTTTGTAGGTTAAAAAACAACAAAAAATTCCAGAGAGCAAATGGTACAGCTATACGCGCGTATGTTGCAAATGAATCCACCCGTCATTAAAAGCCGTTCCACAAGCCCCCATCCATGCTCGTGGTGTCTTTTATCGACGAAAGGTCAGCAAAAGGTACGTTTTTGGTGCTTTATCTATTATTCCATAATACGTGTGCAGCTTTTAACCTCAAGCTTTCGGTCACGACACAGGCGAAGCCATCCGTCCTGGTGGTATTTTCAGGTTGTCCGCGCGTCCTCGTGGTCCGTAGTGGTCATTTTGAGCCATCCGTCCTCGTGGTGATTTCAAGTGATCAGTCCATCCTCGTGGTGAGTTTTTTATCGACGAGAGTTCAGCATAAAGTGCTTTTTTTGTGCTTTAAGCTTATAGTTTCTATATTAAATACGTGTATGCACTTTAGTCAAGTGATTTTTGGGAACCAGCTTGTTCCAAATCACTCTGGCGAACTAACAAGCTCAAAAATCGGCCAGCGCACCACTCATTTGAAGTTCGAAGCAACTCGAAATAGGCCAGCATGCCAGTCCAAGTCTTGATACGAGACCGCAGGTCCCCTGGTACAACGAAAGAATCACAGTGGTGAAAAGACAACGACCTAAGACAGAAAAGATTTGGCGAAGAACTAACTTGACGTCAGACTTCCTAAATTTCAAGAAAAAGAGAAACTATGTCACCCTACGATCAATTAAGCGCGGAAAGATTTTGACGCGTACTTTATTGATGACAACAGCGGCGATCAAGGGAAGCTGTTTAGACGAATGAAAGCACTCCTTGCGCCGAAAGATTACCTTCGTTTTCCTGACTATAGTGATAACTGCCCTTTTGCTGATGATATGGGTGGATTCTTTTGTCGGAAGGTCACTAATATTCGGCATAACCTTAGTGTCATTAGAGCCGCTATGAAAGATGGGGACAAAGTTCAAGACGAGAATCAGCGCATATATAAATTTCGACAGCTCTCTTGTGAAGAAGGCCGCAGACTCGTTCAGAAGTCAGATAAAAAGACCTTTACCCTCGACCCAATGCCAACATCTATGGTCGTAGCCTGCCTAGAGGAACTTCATCCAGTTATTACTTGCATACTAAATTCTTCCTTGGCTTCAGGTCACTTCCCATCTACTTGGAAAGACGCACTTGTCGATCCACATCTCAAGAAAACTTGGAAAGACATCTCATTCTCAAACTTGCGATCTGTGAGCAACCTCCAGTTTATATCAAAACTTGCTGAGGGTGCTGTATTCAACCAGGTTCACGAGCATTTGATGAAGTTTCAGCCTCACGTAATATGTCGAGCATGAGACGCAGTGTTTCAGCACCAAATGAAACACTGAGAAGAGAGTTGAAAATACGACTTGCATCGGAGAATTTTTGACGAACTTCGAGATGTTTCATCTGGTGATGAAACACTGTGTCGAATGCTTGATATTACTGCTCGAACAAAATGATTTTACCAGGAGAAATTAAGGATACAGAAATGAGCATTTTCTTTAATCCGATTTCCAAACACTCATTGAACATTAACTTCCTTTGTATTTGCTGTATGAATTATTGATGAGTTTGAGAACCACTGTTGCAATCCACCTGTCCTACCGGTTACAACACTGGGATACGTCTTACCGGACTACTGATCAGGATAGAGAAGAATTTTGATAAGTTTAAGAAACTCCTTAAGACCTACTATTTTAGAGAAGCCAACAGTGACTTGGTTTAAGTTATCAGAGGTTCTTTATTTTCTACTCTTATTTCCTTTTTATCTCTTGCTCGGTTTTAGTCATGCTAAATTGATGCAACAATAAACTTGAAAATAGTTTTAGTACATACTGTAGGTAGTATAACTTTTGTTATGTGTGTGTGCATTTGATCATATACCTATGTTAAAATGCGCTAGAGAAGTATTAAACATTATTATTATTAGTCCATTTCTATAAAATAGATTCATTTGTTCTGGTTGTCAATATACATACGTAGGTTTTTTTTTATTACACTAGGAAGCATCCATGTTAGAGACTTTACATTGTTTGTGTCAAATTAGGGGCCAGTCATAATTTAAGTTGGAGGGGGGAGTGGAGGAAAAATTGTTTTTTATTCCAAATTTTTTCCAGATCCCCACTAATAGCACCCATGTTTTTTACGTACCCCCCCTTCAATCATGTTAAAAGATTTAAGGGCCCCCCTTTCTTATACATAATACCCCAATGGTAATAACAAATAACATTTTCTTTACTTTACCGTTCACTGTCACTTCCGAATGTGCCAACTAACAACAGAGAAGCACTTCACACTAAACTGAGAAAGAGATTTCACCTAGAGCCTCTCAAACAGCTTATAGAGCAAGGATATATCAGTGATTGTGTTATAATTGAGATAACACAAGCCATCGAAAGGTGAGACGCCGACAGCCAAAGCTTACTGCCTTTTATATGAGCAGTACATGCTCTAATAGCAAAAAACTTGACGGTGACACAGACAGTGAGTCCACATCAACCTCATCTACAAATATTGATTCGGATAGTGAGATTGCATAACATGACTTTATGCATGTAATCATTTGTTAAAATGCCGATGAAATTGTTTCAGTGTTACACAATAATGGATGTTGTGTTGATGCACCTACTATTTGAGCATTAAATCTTTTTGTAAAAATGCTGATTAAATTGTTGTAGTATTACACAATATAGGACTTTGTGTAAAACTGAATCAAAATCAGGTCCTTTAATACTCAAACATCATGCTGCTCAGTAGGGATGCTACTTAAAAGAAACTTGAAGACCCCCCAAGGTCATCTTTTGGCATTTTAAGGCCCCCCATATTCCATCCCCAAAAAATTGAAGGCCCCCCAATTTCTCCTCCCCCCCCCCCCCCTCCAACTTAAATTATGACTGGTCCCTTATACACTGAAATTATTAACATCATCACTAGTCACTCCATCTAAACAAGGTTAAGCTAGTCCCCTGTGCTACTGCCGATTTTCAATTTCGTTTTTAAACTTAACGGTGAAGACTCCTGTAAATTCGTTTTCCCCTAAATTTTAACTTAGGCAGTTTCTTAAGACAGTTTGGAATTAAGTATTAGAATCTGCAACGTTACATTTTAACCCCAAGTTAGTGTTAACCGGTTTTTGAACAACTCAACCCCCGTTGTCCTTAGCTTAGGCACGAACGATTCCAAGTAAAATGCACGAGTGCGTTGCATGACGGTAAATAACAGACACATGACTAACCTGCAGCCCGCATTTTCGTAAATTACGGTACTTCATAACATTTCTAAACAAATTGAACAGCACCTGCGTACAGGTAAAATCTTTGCTCATTGGCACTTAGCGATAGCTATAACTAGTTTTTAAAGGTTATATGGTTACCGTGCGCACCTGTGAATCTCCCGTAAACAAATTTACTAGTGTCATTTAACACAGTAACAAAATTAAAATTCTCAGAGTAGTGTTCGTTTTAAGAGCTGTAGCAAGTGACTCAGCACCGGCAGGACCAAGCTTATCGCCAGACAAATCCAATTGTCAGAGTTGTGTTGTTTTAAGTGCTGTAGCAAGAGAAACAGCACATGCGGGACCAGGGTTATTCGAAGACAAATCCAAATGTTTCCGAGTTGTATTTGCCGTTTTAAGCGGTGTAGCAAGTGACTCAGAACCGTTAGAAGAGGGTCTCAATGGGGTTAACCGTCAGCCGTCAAACGGCTTAAAATTTAATCGTAAACCATCAACCGTCAAAAATGTAGGTTAATATTAACCGTCAAAAAGTTTCAAGTTATTTTAAATCTCACTATTTTAGCTGATCTTCACGGGATTCTGGCTCCTGAAGAATCTCTAAACTGGAAAAACCAGTTCCTGTGTTCTCAAAAACACTCTTTCTTACATCTTGCTTATAACTGAAAATATTTTGAACTTTTATATAAGTGAAAGGCCAAGACAACGTCCAAAACACAACAGTTAATATTAATTTAAACTCTTCGACTAAATTTCCACTTAATAACCACCAAGCGTCAAAAGCTCTAAAATTTAACCGTCAACCGTTAAAATTGAAAAAAGTTTCCGTCAACCGTCAAAGCTACCACCCCATTGAAACCCTCGTAGAACCAAGGCAATTGAGATACAAATTCAAATTTGTCAGACTTGTGTTTGTTTTAAGCACTGTAGCAAGTGACTCAGCACCGGGAGGACCAATGTTATTGCCAGACAAATTCAAATTTGTCAGCGATGTGTTTGTTTTAAGCGCTGTAGCAAGTGACTCAGCACCAGCAGGACCAAGGTTATTGCCAGACAAATCCAAATTTGTCAGAGTTGTGTTTGTTTTGAGAGCTGTAGCAAGTGACTCAGCACCGGCAGGACCAAGGTTATTGCCAGACAAATCCAAATTTGTCAGAGTTGTGTTTGTTTTAAGCGCTGTAGCAAGTGATTCAGCACCGGCAGGACCAATGCTATTACCAGACAGATCCAAATTTGTCAGAGCTGTGTTCGTTTTAAGCGCTGTAGCAAGTGACTCAGCACCGGCAAGACCAAGGTTATTGATAGACAGATTCAAATTTGTCAGAGTTGTGTTCGTTTCAAGCGCTGTAGCAAGTGACACAGCACCTGCAGGACCAAGGTTATTGCAAGACAAATACAAATGTGTCAGAGTTGTGTTTGTTTCAAGAACGGCAGCAAGCACAGCAGCGGCAGCGTCATCTATACCTTCCTGACCTTCAAGATTAGCCTCTTGAACCTCCAGACATGCGCCAAAGGTACGTGCCAATTCTATGTGAAAATAACTGTTTTCAATTTTGCATTCTTTTATGCACTCCAGTGCAAGAGGTAAACATTCTCTCACCTCTTCTTCGTTTACCTCATTCGCTATGCAGAGGATAAGAGATACTGCACTTTCTTGAGATCTCACTGCCAGCAGACCACAGGTAAATTTCAATACCTCTCTCAGCTCTCGGAAAAATCTTGGGTCATTGACTAATATGAAGGGACTGGTTTCTTCGCTAAAAAGCTGGCAAAAAAGATAATGCCCTGCGAAGAATTCTTGAAAACTCTTATGGGTAAAGCCGTAGCACAGACACGGCCTTCGTTTGCTGCTTCCAGGTTGAGCTGACAGAAAGCCAAATTCAGCTAAGTCGGCATTTTCACTTGAAAGCTTTTTGTCCTCAAAGTACATGTTGTCTTCATACAGGCCGTTTAAAGCTATCAAGCCAAGGAGTTTCAACTGATCTTTGTAGATTTCAATCAGATCCTCACTTTCGACTGATAGACCTTTCTTTTTCCTGTATCTAATGAGGACACATTTTACTATTTCCAAATACAACTGAGTTCTGCTTTCAGGTAAAATACCTTGAAAGTCTTCACAAAGAAGGCAAAGCAGTGCAGTGTTTAAAGGGTTTGCCGCCATCTCTCTGAGCCTTTCCTCATTCTGTATTTTATCCAAGAGCTTTTCGGCCAAATCTTCCTTGCCGACAAAATATTTGTGAATAAATTCTTTGATATCTTGATAAGTGAAACCTTCAATCTCTAGCAGAGTGTCACAAACTTTTCTCACTGGTATACCAGCCTCGTGTCTCGCTGTAACCACAAGGTGACATAAAGGAAGTATTTTACCTTGTATGATGTCAGTAAACTCCGGCAGTTTGCTCGAAGGTAACTCGTCTAATCCGTCAAGTATCAGTAGAACCTTCGATTGATTTTGCCGAATGAACTCGAAGAATTTTTCTCTTTCCTTTCGGTGAATTTCACCTGGCAAAAGCTGATCGTCAATGGCTCCCCAAAGGTCGGACTCGATCTCGACATCACGGCATCTCACCAAAAGCACCATCTCAAATTCCGGAAAGAATTCTCCTTCTTTTTTTATCTTTACGGCCCAATCGTAAGCAACCTTATTGCAGTACGTTGTCTTTCCCATTCCAGGCTTTCCTTCAATCAATACCTTTTTAGGTTGTTTGCATTCTTCGTGGGGTTTGAAGATTTCAGTCGCTTCAACGGCTGTTTGTGTCGCTATTCCTCTTGCTTTTTTCTCTCTGCTGACTATACGAAGCCGTGTATAAATATCTCTAAGTTGAAAGTGAAAGTCTTCGCACCAAGGAAAGGGCGCGAGCCATCCCTCGTGACGTTTGTACTTCTGGCGAATAATTTCAATATGCTCGGCAACCAAACCAACTGATGAGAAGAAATGAGAACCAATATAATGTTGCAAAGATTTGTCTAAACCAGTTTGGTTTGCTACTCTTTAAGTCCCTAAGAAAAAGTAACTATCACCCTGAAAAATATGCGAGGAGGAGGTGACTTTGCTAAACGAAACAATCATTTCCCCTAGCCAATTCAATCAACAACGCTTCAAACGAAAGCGTGAAACATCTGCTGTGGTTCAATTTTATTTTAGCTTTAAATTTTGTTTCCTTTTGGTTTGGGTGTTGTAATGTATGATAATCACATAATAATAAGTTTGAAACAAAAGAAGATAAAATTTAAACCAAGGATAAAATTAAGCCACAACACATCCGTTACTGGTGTATGTGTGTGGGGGGGCGGGGGGGGGGGGGGGAGGCCTAAAATAATAAAAAGGAAAGAGCAAAGGGGCCCCTTCTTGTTTAGACGGCGCCATTTTAGAGGGGACTCCTTTTTTTATAAAATAGGGACAAAGGTGTGCCTTATTATCAATTTTTACAACAAAGAAGTGANCTGAGTTTGATATGGACGTCATCTCTTTCTCATCTGGGGAGAGTACCCACGGTTGCCCACAAGGGACATGAATCAAATAAAAGTATTGCTACAAAATAAAAACATTCGCTGAAAATTAAAAAAAAATGGGCGACCCCTCGGTATTGAAACCAAGATAGCCCCCATTCCAGTAGGTGGCTCCAATGTTACCATCTTTACGGGAGAATAGATAGCAATAAACAGCCTAGCGATTTTTTTCTCAGAAAGTTCAAGGCATGTCATCCGTCCTCCTTAGACTTGTTAAGAAAATTACAATTTTATTAAAGGCAAGTGAGTAAGTTGTAGCCAGTACGTTGGGTCTTCTTGAGTAAATCCTTTGTGGATATGAAATTGTTCTTATGGGACCCAAACTCACTGATCAATCAGCAATACGGGGCTTTAAACAACCATTTAAGAGGGATACTTAATTCCGGTGGGCTGTTGGTTGAGGAAACTGACCTTTCTCTTTGGTCGGGGATGCCTTTAAAGTCTGGAGTGTCTCGCTGATGTTTTCTATCCCGCTTTTCATCTGCTGCAGGTCTTTTCTCGTTTTTTCTGTCGGGAAAACATATGCTAAGCAAAATTGGACTTTCATCACACACCTTTTATTGAGGACAAGTTAAATGTATGCCAGTTTATAGAATTTATACTGTTGTAAGTGACAGCCTTCTCCATACACTTGACCCTATTTAATATAGTAGAGCTGATTTAATTTTGGGCACTTTGTAACAATATACAAAGTGTTCAAACTAAAGGGTTTCCAAGTTATGGAATTTAGAATTAACATTAGAAACTGACCTCCTTCCTCTGTTATCTTCTCGCTAACATTTTCCATTTCGCTTCTCTTATGGTTTGTTTCTCACTCCTTAGTGAAAAGGTCTTAAGAATTTAAAATTCATTTTGCTAAAAACGTTATTAAAAGTTAACTTGACTCAGTCAAACAACTAATAAATTTTATTTTGTTTCATTTTTTTGGAAACTGACCCTTATCCTCTGTCACAGAATTTTTCATAGCCTTCAGCGTCTCGCTCATCTTTCCCATTTCACTTTTCATCTGCTCAAGGTTATCTCTGATTTTACCTGGAGAAAAAAAAACGGTTTCCCTCAGTGTCCAACTTGTCAGCTTAGATAATTACCAATTATTGAAGGAGGCCGAACTACAGGTTAAGAAGGACAAAATATTGATTTCAGTCAAACTGCTTACAAAATACGTTATAATAACTTATGCATTTAGTTGGGTACATGAAAAGTTCGGCGTCTGAATCAAAGCCGCGCAAAGTCGATCCGAAGTCGACATTCCCGGCCGGGCTAGGCAGAAAGAACGGCTGAGCCGTTCCAAATTGGAACCAGACGCTATGGAGCGTACACTTCGGGGTCGTGGTTGTGGGATTAATTGTAAATGCGGAGGAATAGTAAGAAATGATATATGGTGGGAGTAAGGTGCCAAAAGAGTTGTAAAGTGTTGACGTCATAAAAATTAAATTTGTCAAATTATGGGAGTTTATTTGTGTTCTGAAAAGAGCAACATTCAAGGGGCCTACTTGCCAAAAACCAGCATTCCGGGGCAAATTGTCTCGAAGATATTAGCCCAGTTTTGCTCTGATGACTCCATAATTTGACTTGGGTCTAAACGTTTAGACCCAAGTCAAATATGAGATTACTGGCGTTGAGTATCAAGTCTAACAACAACAAGAAAACAGTGAAGAAAGAGTTCTCTATTTTTTTATTTACATCAGGCTTCAAAAACAGCATAACATTGTCATGTGCTGATTAAAGATAATTGTAAGGCATGGGTAAAGAGTCAGTTATGTTGAACATGGAATTGGCTAAAGCTCAACAAAAACAAAACGTCTTTTTGCAGCATTTTGTAACTTTAAATTCATCATAAAACAGTTCGAAACTCACTCATGAAATTTTTTTCAACACTCGAAGAGAAATTTCGTGTCTCTGCGCGGCCTTGTAATATCTTTTGTTTATTCCTTGAGTAATTTAAGACTAAACTCGAAGTGATCTCAACATATCTCAAAGTAATTCCGGTCTCCTTTTGTGAAATAGCCGAGACAAGCCGAAAAGTCACGAACTTGCGTGTCCAATCTTGTCCTGAAACTAGTGCATAATTTCATAGCTATTTTTCATATCCCAAACTACGTTGGTTCGCAGTGGCCCTCTGAGCTGACAGGCCACACAGGTGAGTAGGTTCTAACTCCGGGAAAGCCAAAATAATAATTCTTTCTTCCTCCAATAAGTTAAAGAATAAATCAAAGAAATCGAAGTGATCTCGAGATATCTCGAACTAATTCGGCTCTCACTTCGTCAAACAGCCGAATAAAGCCGAAAACCTACGGACTTTGCGTGCCCAATCTTGTCCCAAAAAAGCAACTTTGGGACATTCCTGAGCGTCGCGAATCCTTTACTTCACGCTCCGCCGAAGTTAAAGGAGTTCTTAATTGATTTAGACGCTGATTTGATTTAGATTTAGGTTCAGCTAATGAAACGTTCCGCGCTTAAACCGGACCTTATCCATCTTATCTCGAAAGCCGAATTCAACAATCGTTAGCTATTCGAGTTATTTACTGCTGTTCTTTTCAGCACAGGTTCGGCTGCATTATCGGATAGCACCATCCGAGATCTGCCTAATTCTTCAGATCATATGAAAGCCGAATCCAACAATTGCTAACTTAACAACACACAGTCACTAGCCTTAAGACGTTAAATTAAATCTGCTTGTAGTCCTTCAGATGTCAGTTTATAGTTATGAAAAGTGTTCTTTGTAAGAAGAAAGTTAATTTTGTCGAATTCTAAGCTTTCATTTGAACACCACCTAAACCTTATTCTAATCACACCCTTCTTTTTCCAAAACACTACAAAATAGTAATCTGTACCTTCCATTTTATCAAGTTGGTCTTTGATGATATCCTCGTCTTTCTTCCATTCCTTTAACAGCCCTCGGTAATGCTTCTCTGTATCTGGATCCATGGTCTCATCTTTTAGTTTTGTGATAGCAGCTGCATCTACACCCAGCACAACCAGTGCAGCACTTATATCCTGCCACAAGGACTTAAAAGTTGGATCGTCCATAGACGGCTGGATGGCATGCCCATAGACCGAGTTCCTATAATACTTCACTCTGACTATGTTAGCCTCAACACTGGTGTTTGAAGCAGGTGGAAGACTGTCCCAGCCTGTGGCAGGAGCAGCCAGGCCGCAGATGTTCCTCAGTAGCACCATCAGTAGCGTGATGTCAAAGTCTTCTGATGTTACAGATGAAGGAGGAGAGGGATACAGCTTACCCCACTGCATGGTATTGATGATTTTCTTCTTTTTAAGGGACTGCAGAGTTGAATGCTCTGGAGAACCAGCTTTCAAAACATTAAACAGGTTTGCTGGGGAGTGGAACTTGTCAAAGGTGTATCTTAAGGCCTTGGTGCCTCCATCCACTAAAAGGCGACACAATCTGGCGTAATTAGTCGTCTCCTTATTGGATGGAGCCAATGTTGGAGCAGAAGCCATCAGAGTAGACCTGTAAGAGTTAATTTACATCTCATATAATGACAAAAGGAGCTAAGTTTTCACAAAAGCTATTATGCCCTACCCCCACTAGCACCCAAATCATTTAAGAACAAGAACGTTATGTGAATTGTGACAAAGGAACGTTATCTACGGATTGAAAAATTAAAATAACAGTATACATTGACATTCTTTGTGTCATTGACAGTAACCATTCGGTAATTCTTTTATTATTAGATCTTTCTACGGGCCTTCGATACTGTCGGTTATTCTATTCTGTTTTTAGGTTATCAGACCGATTTGTTCTCAATGGTAAGGCCCTTGCTTGGTTTGAGTCCTATCTAAAACCTCGAAAGAACTATGTCCAAGTCGAGGACAGTAAGTCGACTACGCGTACCTCAATGTGGGGTTCCTCAGGGGTCGGTCTTGGGCCCCAACTTTATGTATTATACACCGCGCCCGTTCCAGCCATCATTAAGTCTCATAGGGTGCGTTCCTTTGAGACGATCTGGATCAGGATCATCCCAAAGGAACACACCCATAATCTACAGTACCACTTCTATGTTGACGACACACAATTATAGCGGAAGCTCCACGTGCGCGAAGCGCGCGCGAGCGTAACCTTATACATCAGAAACTGTGGTAATCTACCCACCCGAGAAATTTTGGAAATCACGTGACCATAAGCCCGCCCGCCGGACCGACCTACCGTCCGTCCGCACCACAGGCATACCAATTTAAAATAACTCAGTCAACCCGTATGGCAACCCAAATGCAACTCGAGGTTATTTTAGCGGGAAATCGCATAGCCACCCGCAGAGAAAAAAACGGAAAGCGGAAATTGCTTCTATATCTGTGTTGTCTAAAGTATTAAGCTTAGGTTCATTGTCATGTCCACAAATTTGGAATATAGAGAAAGAGAAAGACATGAAAATGAGAAAGTAGGCGACAGGCTAGCGAAGCTCAACGAGAAAAAGAGCGACAGAGAGCTAGAGCGAGAGATTAAAAACGAAGAAGAAATTTTTTGGAAATTTTGTTGCGGCGGTAAGAAAATTAGAAATGCTAGCGACCAAGTGAGCAAAAGAACACGCACGACATTTCCTCCATAAAACCTATAACCAGGAAGTTTCTGGAAGAGTTGCTTTTTTGCTAATTAGACCTATTGTTGTTTTTTCACCGTTCTCGTTGCCTTCGCCGCTTAGCATTACACGATTTTATATTTTGTTTGAGCGAACTATAAATATTATCCAGAGCTTCGCTTTTAGCCCTGGCTAAATCTATATATTATGTCACCTATAATGATGTATAGGCAGGCCAGTCCAGGACTAAGGTTGATCGCTGTGTCGTGGACATTGGCAGATGGATGACTAATAACAAGCTAAAGCTTTTGGTTATAAGCTCCAAGTATCGATGACGGCCAATGGTCACTTCCATTCAAGTAGGAGTTGAAACTACTAAACACCAGCTCTTGTAAGAAGTTGGGAGTGATACCTGACCAGGATATGGCAATGGATAAACATAAATTTAGAATGGTATGTAAAACTTCCCCACACTATCTTCGAAACATAGGGAACATAAGAAAATTCTCAGATCAAGGTTCTGCTAAAACCTTAGTTCACTCCTTTGTTACGTCTATGATTAACTATTGTAATGCTCTTTTGTTTGGACTTCCTAAATATCAGAGCAATAGGCTGCAATTAACAGGGGGTTTCAATAAGCACCGACGACCGACGACATGCGTCAACTACTTTGCTCAGAGAAGTCGCTTACTTTTTTTGCGAAAGAAGAAGCAACTATAACGTTTTAATAAAGTCGCAAACAAAGAATATGTCTCAAAATATCAATGAAAACGCAGTTATGATGTTTTTTCTAATTCACAAAGAACCACCAAACTTATGGTACGCTTTAGTTACTTGGTTATGTGAACGCTGTATTTAAGTCAACTTTTCACGTTCAGCACGCTGGAAATCGCATGTAAGGCTTTGAAATTTTAAAATTTTCTGGAGAAGCACTCCCCCAGATCCCCCTAGATAAAGTACAGCCGGTTACTCTAATCAAACCTGCCGGCTACTTCAAGTTTTATTGAAACCCCTCAATTAGTATTGAACACCCTCATACGCATGGTTTACAAAGACTTATGGGTTGTATCCTTCCCACGATGCACTGCAGGTCCCAACATTGTTGGGAGTTGTTGCATCCGTTTGCAGACCACTGCCAACACGCACGTAACAACTCCCAACATTGTTGGCGCAACAATTTTGGGAGTTGTTGCGTCCGTTTCCACGCAGCTTTAAAGAACAAAGGCTGCACCCTGTCCATTGTACGTGACCGAGAATTTAGTTCGTCCAAACAAGTGTTGGAGAACAAAGCGAAACAGCTTCGCTTGGCTGGCTGTGGCAAGCGCCTAAACAAAGCTCAGCAAGTATCAGAGGAGGAAAAAGAAATTCTCTGGGAGAGCTGAAAACTCGGAGGTAATAACCCAGAATCTTTTATTCAAACAGACTGAACAATTCCATGAACTGTTCAGCCCGTTTCTGCGGCTTGCAAACTTTAAAAACATCGAGAAAAATGTTTTTTTGACTACACGTGTGATCCTGATATTTGCTGCATTTGAATAAATTATTTTTGCACGTAGTTTACGCGTGTTGCCTCTCTATCAATGTGATTTTAAAGCTATCTCGCAATTTTTTCATGAATGTTATTAATACGTAATCACACGATTTTTCTCGTGCAATTTGGGATAAATAAGCACTCGTAAATTTTTCAAAGGCTAACACAATTTGCAATTTGTAGTCTCTCTTCAAGAAAGTTTTACCTTATTACATTTGTATCGTTAGAATTTTCAATTAGTTAATGATAAGTAATTGCCAACATGCAGCCTCGCGAAGACGCGAGGCTGCCAGGCGGCAACCTGATAAAGCCGAGCGCGAAAGTTCCAAGGAAGAAAGAATCTCGAGGCGATGTAACATAAGATAGTGTAAGGTAACTTTTATGCCGTAATGAAGAACAGAGAATGCATTGTTTTCGATCGAACACGTGATACAGAACAGAGAATCCACGAGCCGTGTGCAAGTTTGTGTGTCCCGTTCTTATCCCGTCTTCAACCAATCATCGGTGGGTTTCATTTGCAACATACGCGTTTCAGATGTCGCATTTGGCCGGTGGAATTTTTTGTTGTTTTTAAGCTTAGAAACAATAAAAAATTCCAGCGGACAAATGCTACAGCTATACGCGTATGTTGCCACTGAATCCACCCTTCATTTAAAGCCGTTCGTCGACCCCCCGTTTATCTACGTGGTGTTTTTCATCGACGAAAATTACGGTAATTCTAACATTTCTAAACAAATTGAACAGCGCGCGCATAGGTAAAATCTTTGCTCGTTGGCACTTCGCAATAGCTATAACTAGTTAGTTATTTCTATAATTTTGATCGTAAAGAGATATTGTAAATAGATTTTGTAGCATGATTTGTAAATTGCTTGTGTAGAATGATTTGTAAAGCGTTATGGGCAGTTAGTGGAATAACGCTATATAAATGAACTTATTATTAAAGAGATTTTGAGTCATTTAGAGTCACGTTTACGGCAAACGGCAAACGTGAATTTGTACCAGGTGACCAAGTTTTCCCTTAACTCGTACTTTACTGTTCATTACTTCTACCCCTAAAATTAGTAGCCCCAAGTTACTTTGGTCTCTAACAATTGCTTTGGACTGTTTTAACTCCACGTTTTCTATTTTGAGTAATTCTCAACTTGAATCTCACGTTCACCGTTTGCCGTAAACGTCACTCTTAAATCTCTCTATTATTATAAGTCTCAACGTAAATCACCCTGGAGTGCCAACCAGTTCTAAATACTATATTCACACTTACCCCCGACCCCCACAGAGTCCCTACAGTGAATCTTTGCACCTTCTGTTAGGTTTTCCTCTAACTGTCGGTAGTCACTCAAGATCAGTCCTCTCTTAAACCTTAAATGGGAAAGACAATAAGACGGAAAGAAAATGCAAAGTGAAGAGATGTCGTTTGCCTGAACTTCAAACACAAAATAATGAATCGCGGCTTTCTGTTGACCTCTCTTTTTAACACGAAAACGTAAACATTTTCTGGCTATTAAATCACCCATGACAATTTTTTTTTGCGAAGTCAGAACCCCTGTTTTCAAATTCGTTGCAAATTTTTATCTTGGACGAAGAGTATAACTGCTGAACATATCAATCAGACTATGATAATCAATTTGGCACGTTTTACACTTTTGTTATGCTAGCTTAACAATAGTCACCGAGCTCGGAATGCGTGAGAAGACTTCAGACGAAGTCGATCTCTTTTATCAGTAATACAGGTGAAAACATTTTGTTCGTAACTCCAAGGCGAGCGGTGCGAAGCGAGCGTAAAACATAACGACGCGACTGCGGAGGACTTTGCCGAAGTCTAAGCAAAGAGTAATTGCTTCAGAATTGTTAGCTAGTACTTAGATGCACAACATTCGTGGGAAAGTATAATTTATATGGAAACAGACCACTTCCTAAAGCCAGTAAACAGCGAATTAACTGTGCACAGTGTTTGAAAAATTGAAGTCAGCATAGTAAAAATGCGATGTCCGCTGAGCTTCAAAACAAATATCTTTATACTAGGGTATCTAAAAGATAGTAATGCTGCGGCACATTCTGTTGATACTGGCATTAGTTAGACCGTGAGACTTAAAAGAATCGAAAATGACATTGAATGTCCTATTTACATTACATGTTGGAAAGTTATAATTACCATCAGTCCATAGAAAGAACTCGTGGGAACGTTGTTTAGAAAATGATCATTACGACAAGTGGTTATCAACTCTGGTTTTCCCACAGTAAATTGTAGGAAATGATAGAAATTCAGATTGTTTATCCATATATTTAATATATGGTGTACTGTCTTTTCACTGGAAGCACGATACTTTTCTTGCTGTTTATTGCACTTAATTAAATAACAGTTATTTAGGTATATATTTATAGAAAATAACAGCACAAAAAACGGGAAAAAAAAGAAAGAAGGAAAAAAGAATTGTGTAGGACTCGAACCCGGCACCTTCGGCTCGACGCGACTACACCTAACCACTACACCACTGAGGCTGATTAAGAAACTCTGGGGAAAAGTCTTTGACTTAATGCCTTTTAGATGAACCTTCCGCGGACAAGATGATCAAGCTACATTAACTGGGCTATTAACAGTAAAAAACAATGCAAACGCATATCCCGTGGCAATGAATGAATGAAAGAACACAATTATGCTTTACAAACTTTACAAAACGACGATACTAGTCCTCGTCTACAAAGTAGGACGCAAAACATATGTTTTGTTATCTCGATTTCCGCTGTTATTTTGCAGCTAATGATCAAAATCACACCCATTTTCGGCTCATACAGGTTCTTAAGAATAGCATGGCTTGACATTTTCTCACTTTCACATCACCTTCTAGCAAGCTGGAATTTGTATATCCCCCGTGTTGCGGGGTCGAAGAGCAAATGCTCATCTTCTCATAAGTTGAACGCCTGGACGAGTCAAAGGCTCTTGATTTGAAATCCAATCCCCAAGCTAACCATCGTACTCATCTGAAAGACTCCTGCGTGTCTTAAATTTGTTAAGACCTCTAACCGTGCTGTAGAAAATTTGCCACAAAGAAAACTCTGAGTCTGGGCAGCGAACGATGCACGGTCTTCGTCGTGTTTTCATTTGAGTTGTCCCTGTCGCAATGCATTCTGGTAAAAAGTAGCGCAGTGCACTCTGGTTAAATGTAATGCATTCTGGTAAAAAATGTGGTTAAAGGCAATGCATTCTGGTAAAAAGTGATGAATTCGAGAATTCGTCGCCCTTTATATATTTCCCTTAAATCCTGATTATGTTGCTGCTCGCTCCCTACGGTCGCTCCGTAGCAATTACCATAAATGTTCTGTATTTGTAAGGTTTTTAAAAGTAAATCACGCATAGAGGTGCTGTACGAAAACACTGAGTAGTATTTCAATTGATGGACGCTCTTTATCTTCCCTACTTTCAAAATGGAGTCGAAACGTCCTTCGATACCGTTGAAAGTAACTTAATAATGTCAATTTGTAGCTGGGTTGTTCTTTTCCCTTTCAGAATTATTTCGTTCTCGTGAACTGAAATTAAACCTCCGACGGAATAAAACGGAAGCAAACTATTTTTTTACCATACAAGGCGATTGTGAACAAGAAAGGGTTTACAGTTTCCAATAAAATCTGCTGACAAGAATCGATCAAGAAGGTCTTTACACCTGCTAGGATTGTATTACGAACCAAACTTCCTCTTTCGCGTTTGACATGCAAATTTCAACTTTCCTTTTCAATCCTGAATTCATTTTACTGACGCTCAGGTCTTCTCAAGACTCCCTTGTAATGGAAACAATTAAATTGACAAACATTTCAGTTTTAATATATTCTCAGCGAAAAAAGATTAAAGTTTTCTAGGAACCACAAGAAACGCAACTAAAGCGTCTTTAGTTACCGCTGCGGGAACATTGCGATTTGCATTTACAAAGAAGAGTGATAGTGTAAATACAAAACAAACCTAAACAAATTGTAATCAGTAAAATTTCTTTTTTGGGGAAAAAAGAAGTGGTGCCAACAAAAAGCCTTTAAGGCTAAAGAAGGACCCAGAGAAAGGACAGTAACGACAAAACGAACCCCTCCAAAACAGGTCTGGAAAGCGCTAAACAAAATGCCTTCATGTGCTCGCGGATACTCGCCAACAGCAGCTGTTTAAAGACTAACAACAGAGGAGAATTTTGATGTTGCTTTTTTGAACCTTCATTATTACACTCTTTACTTAAAAGAGACTATAAAACCCTATGATTGCAACCTGAAAATATGCTTATATAAGACATCAAAATTCTCGTTCAGCTCACCTTTTCCGAGTCGGACTTTTCGTTTTCGTCGCTTATCTGAATTATTAGGCTTCAGGGTCCATTAGTTGATTGCAAATAAAAATCAATTCACCAGGCGTTAATCAGACCAGTGGAAGATTTGTATTCCTCTGTATTCCTGAAACAAAAAACATGGCAATGTACAACGTTCCTGTTAGCGAAGAGATAATCAATCGAGACAGACGGTAAAAGTTACGCGAAATCATGTCAATTAAATCCATTAACTCGTGAAGCGAGTTTGTAAATTTGTTGCGCGCGAACGACAATCGCTAAGCAAGGTATCGGTTTGACCGTACGCAGTTGCCTAGCAATAAGGCAGCGTGTCAACAAAACCGCCACAAACCTGGCCCGGTTGCTTTAGCGACCGTTTAAGAGGTCAAGAAATACTTTTAGCGATAAATTTCGACGGTAGAAGTACCTTTTTACAGAAAATGAATCGTTGTAATTAATTTGGCCCGTTAACTTCAAAATAACAGCGGAAATCGAGGTACGAAAACATGTTTTGCGTCCTACTTCGCAGACGCGTTTTATCGGCTTCGTTGGGCACATGTTCTTTCATTGCTATGAAATTCGTTTACATTGGTTTTCTACCGTCAACAGCCCTGTTATTTTCCCGAAATATATCTTTGAATTCCTGTTTAATACGAATCTTTAAATGAAATACTTTTCACATCTTTTGGTAGTGTAGTGGAAAGGAGGACTCGCGCTAGATCGAAGGTGGGGGGTTCGAATCCTACTTATTGCCCTTTTCTTTTTTTCTTTCTTTGCTTTTTTGTCGTTTTTGTTCTGTTTTGCTGGCTTATTTGTTTTTATATATGTAATTTATTTTCCCAATTGACTTCTTTTTCTTTCTTCCTACATCTGGCCCCTAGCCCCTGCGATTCACGTATTTCTAGTAGTAATACCTGTGCAAACGTATGCGTAATGTCGAAGAAAAGGTACTAAAGGAACGAATCTACGCGCTTCGGAGAAAGTATCACAAAACGTGGGGCGCGTTGGGGAGCGATAAAAAATTGGCGTAGAACAACGTTTGTAAAACACTTAAAACCATCTTCTACTTTCGACGAGCAATATAATGGAAATTATAGCTTCTTAAAAACCGGGTTATTAATTTCATGCTCTTACAGGAGGAATCTTCGTGCTCTACGTTTTAGATTGAAATGAAGAATAAAGATTTGTTTTTCTTCACAGAAAAAATCTAAACAAATATTATCTTATGAAATTGAGAAAAACGATCTAAGGAAAGAACTATATCTATTGAAACAACAAAGCATATAACCTGCGAAATTTCTCGACCTTCGCCGCCATCTTGAAAATTTGCATCCACAATGCATGGGAATCGTTGTGCGCACACCACCTGGGGGCGTATCATCGTAGAAAGATCACGAGTTCGGAGATGCCATCAATTAACGTGTTGTAGCGTGACCAAATTAAATTTAGACACGCGATGTCGAAAGTCACACCATTCTAACATCACGGGATACTTGAGCCATGTGAATAACTCAGGTATACCACTGACATCAAATTCCAGGCAGGTGGGCGTTAATGGGGAACTGTAATTTGTGAATAATTCGACGGGTTCCTACGGTGATATAGGTGCGTAACTTTGAAATGATCCGCCACCAGGATTTCTTTTGTCACTTTATTAATGCTAGTAATTTTCTAATGAAAGGACGGCTATTCCTTGTCCTCGAAATTTCGTCCGGACTCATCCGGGTAGCTAACAGTTTCGGGTAAGACGAAAATGCCATCTACAACTATCATGAGACGGCTAAAGTAGTTTTTCAATCAATCAATCACGTTATTCGAGGAGCTAAAAAACTCGTTCAAAATACGAACGTGTTTAAATAAAATCTATAATAATTACAGCTATAATTAACAATTATTCCACGTGTGTGCGTTGGATATGAGTTGGCTATAATCAGCATATATAATCATCTCATATCAAACAAGCGCGAGTGGAATAATAGTTTTATTAAAAACACCCACAAAATATCGAGAATTCTTCCCGACCTTATTTGCAAAAACAACCAATTTTGATCTTGTTTTTTAATTTTGAGCAGACGCGTACAGTTACCATATTTGGAGAGCATAGTATAATTACATTTAGTAAAATCCAACAAGTGGTCTATTATCAAAGCTGCGTTCTGATTGGTTGAGCTACTACTAGGCCACTAGTAGCGAAAAGCCCCGGCTTTGAAAACCAAAACAATAGCGGCTGAATCGCGTTTTGCTAGCTAAGCTAAAGTTGTTTTGTCTCTGTATTTTTGACCAACTAGTTGGATTTTACTAAAACAATTATTCCTCTCGTCCTCATGGCCTCTAAGCCAATAGCCCATGAGGCCGAGGCCTTACTTGAGTTTTGAGCCAGTCAAGTAATTATTGCCAATAGCAATTTCTGATGCCGTTCCTCCACTGCCGACAGTAATTACTACGATAACATCATAATCTTCCAACACATTCTGAATAGATATGAAAAACATTCAAAGTTAAAACTACCAAGATGTAATAAATTACAACTACTTAACAAAATAATCTAAAAATATATATATGGACCTGGATTGAACATCCCTTAATTAATTTTATACTCCCTTAAAAGAGCAGTGTGCACTTACTAAGTAGATGCTTATGTTACTGGCCTCACTAGCACCTTAATAAGTTGGGTGTCTGTTAAATACAAGTACCTTTTACAGAAAAGATGAGAAGTAGCATGTTTGCTAAATACACTGGTGTACAGTAAATCCTTCTGCTGTGAGATGATGATTTTTTTTTTCACTTCAAAGCTACATTTGCATTGTGATTAATCCTTAAAATTTTCTCTAAAAATTACTCTCAAGTCACTACTAAATATAATAACCGAATGCCATACAAAGCAACAAGGTTGACCAGAGGAACTTTGACATGGTTGCGACAGCCAGAGGTTTCTGAAATTCCCTGACTTTTCCCTGACTTTTTCCTTACAAATGTAAAATTTCTCTGACCAGCTGAATTACCAATTGCACAAATTAGTCCCTCACAGAGTCTTAAAATTTCACTTTTCCTTGACTTCTTTCAATGACTTAAATCTTCCCCGACTTGAGGTGAAATTCCCTGACTTTTTTCTCACCTTCTTGAAGAATTTTTTTCCCTGACCATTTTCTGCCTGTGGCAACCATGTTTCACATCTAAGATGCTTCCTGGAAAAAATTTTTGTCAAGGGAATTCTGATCAGTACGTGCTACAATGTACATGTAGGTTTTTTTTACCTTTGTTTTGTTTGCTTGAAAAATAAAGGGAGGAATTGAAAACAACATTGAGATGAAAAGTCACTTAATGGACCTTATAAGAAATCATTTTTTGAATAGCTTATACATGTCATGTATTGTAGGCAAAATTAAATTCAGTTTTTTAAAACCTACTTTACTCAGTTTTCTTTGCCTCCTATTAAGCCCAGTTCATGAATAATTACGTGCAAGGTTAAGAGACAAAGGAAATAAATCTACCCAAGTTAAAAAATTTATTAACCTGACCAATTTTCTTTTCACCCACAAAACGCATGTCACATAACCCATTCCATACAAATAGCTCATCCCTGTTCTATCATCTCTTGAAATGCAGTCAAGTAACCAAACATCCCTGTGTAAGATGAACCATCTACATCTCTATCAAATATGCTGAGGATCCCTGTTGCTTTCTGATAAATAAGATAAGATTAACAATTAATACAGTACTGCAACTGCTATATGGTTTGGCCTTTTTAAGGAGATTTTGAGTTGGCCAGCAATATTCTTGAATTAGTTACAATAACGCAATTATAGAGAGATATCATCATTCAATAGTATTAAAAAATATTCACGGGCTCCAGTGTACTTAATATAGAAGCAAAAAAGGGAAATTAGAAATGAAATTTCTCTTGGGAGGGGAGACAAAAAAACCTCAAATTTACAATTTGTGGGTGGCCAACAAGATCTGATCTATTGCCAGAAGTGCCTTATCTCACCATACAATGTCATATCAATAAGAATGTTCCACCTATAAAAAAGGGTTTTTGTTGTCTTTTTCAGTCATTACAGCCACTTACAATTGTTCTGCCATTTTGTCCAATCATCTGTTTAAGGCCTGATTTGTATTGAAGTTTTGGAACAACAATAATACAGCGTTGTACGGTTGTACCATTTTGTTTAGAAAAAGATTTTCTTTACATCCAATATCTGTAGACTACATCAACATAAACAAGAATCAACAAAATGTTCTACGGTAAGAGGCCCTGCTTAGTTTAAAACTTAACAGAAATTGAAATTAAATGAACTTTCTATAACATAAACATAGGGGGAATTAGGACCAACTTTCGCGACTTGTAGGGAGCTTAGTTGCAGAAAATGACTGAAAACAGCAAGGGAGGAAAGCAACTAACAGTGGCCTGAGTAAAGTGCCCCTCTTATATAGGTTTCGAAAAGTGTGCTCCAGTTGATGACTGTGTTAGAATATTTGATCCTGGCAACTCACATAACAAAAAGTGAATTCAGCCCACACAAGGCACAATATTATTTGGTGCAGTAGATTGCTGTTGTGTTGCAGTAGTTCTGAGATGACTACTGTGTACGAAGGAATGAGGAATTATAAATCTTTTAAATGTGGCTAAATGTAATTTAGGCTAAGTTAAACACGAAACAACGCTGGCCCATGGGTGGCCAGGGGTGTTTCCAGGGGCTCCCGTGTTTACAGCTCAGCTTTAGATGTCATTACGCGTTTGTTTCTCGCTGCTGGGACGTTTTCACTGATTTTACCCCTACCCTGCCCATCCCTCTTGGCATGGTAAGTATGTGGTACGTATTTTACTCTCCACTGATTTTCATTGTGACAATGCCTGGCAGTTGCGGCTCACAGGGTTGTCATGGCGATACCCTGCACATTTGCCTCTGCTTGTCTCACGCCTCCACCTTCTTCAAGCACCATTCTCCATGCTCATCTATTGTTGATGGGTTTAATAAAATAATTAATGTCTGATTTGATGGTAAAATAAGGACGGTGGAATAGCACGAGAGTGAGAGCATGCACCTTCACAACAAAGCGAAGGTATCCCTGGATTGAATACTGTGGAAGTGAATCCATATATTGCATTGAATTTGTTATTGGTTCTCAACCCCTTGCTTATAACCATAAATTCATGATCATAAATAATAATTATCAAAATTGAGAATTAACCTATAAAAAACTGCTTTGACAGTAGAATGAATGAAATGGAGTACTGTACCTCAGAATGTCATAAAATTATTTAAATGACACCATCGGTCCTCATGGTTATAATTAATAAAGCGTAAATTGACAACAATTAGCATAATGCAAGAATTTGGTAGAAAACTCTCGAAAATGTTGTTTTCATCTCTCCTTGCTTTTTTTTAATCAAGACATAAATTGAAAGAAAAGGTGATAAGAATTCATAAAGTGATCACCTAAAGGAAAATGCTTTGATCTTCTATCAAATTCTTTCTCAACTAATTTTTTAAGGAATTAAATGGATATCAGTCTGGAAAATTTACATGGCAATATTAATGGGCTGAAAGGGAAAAGTTTTAACATGAGCTTTGATAAAATTGACCGAGTGCTTCTTATTGCTTGCTGCTTGCTTATTTGGAGCGAACTCGAACTCCATTAACTCGCTTCATCCATTCCTTCCGGTTTCCCATGATGCTCTTCAGTTCAGCAAAGCTCAAACCAGTATCATTTCGCAGCTGGTCTACATATGTTGTTG
The DNA here is from genome assembly GCA_942486025.1 of Porites evermanni. Lineage (NCBI taxonomy): Eukaryota > Metazoa > Cnidaria > Anthozoa > Scleractinia > Poritidae > Porites > Porites evermanni. Next base: position 42,638 of record CALNXI010001407.1, on the reverse strand, counting down.
CTGGTCTTCCTCTCTTTCTTGCGCTGTGCTTTGGTTCCCAGAGTAGTAGATCACTTATCACCTCATCCTTTTTTCTCCAACAGTGTCCTACAAACCGCAGCCTCCTGATCATCAGTGTATCTGTAATCTTAGGAAGGTTGCCGTACAGTTCTTTCTTGGTTTTATGCTCCTCTCTTATCAATGTGTGCAATATATGTTGATCTTTACCTTATTTCCTGACAAATTACTGCCAGTTAAGTCATCCCTTTTGAATTGCTCAAAGAAAATCCCTCAGGAAGATTTGGGATGTACCATGGATGGATTGGAGTGTTTCACTGTGCAAGCTATATTAGGTCAGAGAATAATTTATTCCTGTGCTTAGAAAATGGTTTCAGTCAAAGATAAGAAAAAGAAATGATAATAAAAATTGTCAACTTTCTCAAGACAGACTCTGTTGGGATAGCACTAGCATCTTCAAGAGCAAATGACTTGGGAGAAGAAATAATTATTTCAGATGCATTCTTGTTGTCTTTGCAAGATTAAAAATTAAATTTTTTGGTCGCTAGTTTGCTGTATCTCTGGGGAAAGAAGGACTGGGGGAGAGAGAATGAAAAGAGAAGAAATATAGAGAATGTTGTCCTTTCCCACTTCTTGCAGTGTCTTCTCTTAAATGATTCATTTTTTATTTCTTGACAAATATGAAAAGACATTGACAAGATCTCAAGAAATAATTTTGGCTCAATCAAAACCAAGATCATGGGCTGGTGGAATGCCAATCATACAAAAGTCCAGATTCTGGAATACAGGCAGATAGATCCTATCACCTTACACGACCAACTCGTCATAGGCTATTATTTTTTATTAAAAACTGAATCATTGGATAATGCAATTCTAGCATTTTGATTGGCTTAGCCGTTATGGTATATGAGCTATTATACCATGCTCTCCATATATGGTCGGTGTACGCGTCAGTTTAAAATTGAAAGGTTGCTGAGATTTTTTTTCGCGAAGGATACAGCGCCCGAAGCAAATCGTTTTAATTCATTTCTTAGAATACTAGAAATGCAATTTCATCGAAAAGAAAAAAGACAAAAACAAACAAAAAAGCCACAAGGGCTTGTTTGAAAGTTTGTCGAAAAACACATGAAAACACATGGAACTAAAGTACCTTGACCAGCTACGAAAGAAGACATTTCTTCATGATCGCGAAGCCATTCGCCGATCGAGTCACTCGCCGATAGGTCACTGCGGCTTGTTTATCCGACATCAAGAATATAAATCACAAGTAACCAGCTACAAATACAGGCTATGCAGCCATTCACTAGAGCAATCGAGGCGGCAGTATAGCTTCTTTTCTCGTTCAGCAAAACCAGCTTGTGGCTTCAAACCACTTCATAACAAGCGACCGAGGTAATAGTTTTTCTCCGTTGTTCTTACTTTTATAACTGCACCGAAAATCCAAATTCACAGTAATTTCGACGGTTGTCACTTAAAAATTTTTTTCCTTCACATTATCTGCCAGGTTTTTGTAGCTGTTCTGCTGTGTGAAATCCTAGAATCCCGATGAGTTTTTAAAAAACTAATGTTCATCGCTACAATGTTTTGATTTTTCATTCATGCAGTCCAGGCGAGTCCGTTCGCGCATTGACAGTTTTGATAGACGTGTGACATGTGAATAGCGGAAGTCCCTTGTCTTTTCCGGTTTGTTCTAGTCGGGGAGATTCAACAAGATTTTGTGGGCGCGCTTGTTGGATATGAGATGATTATAGCCAACGGCGCTACGCGCCTCGTTGGCTATCCCTCGTCTCATATCCAACGCGCCATCGTGGAATAATTGTTAATTATTAAAAACTGAATCATTGGATAATGCAATTCTGGCATTTTGATTGGCTTAGCCGTTATGGTATATGAGCTATTATACCATGCTCTCCATATATGGTCGGTGTACGCGTCAGTTTAAAATTGAAAGCAAGCCGAGATTTTTTTTCGCGAAGGATAGAACGGCGCCCGAAGCAAATCGTTTTAACTCATTTCTTGGAATACTAGAAATGCAATTTCATCGAAAGAAAAAAGACAAAAACAAACAAAAAAGCCACAAGAAGCTTGTTTGAAAGTTTGTCGAAAAACACATGGAACTAAAGTACCTTGACCAGCCGCGAAAGAAGACAAGTGTTGTTTCTTCGTCATGATCGCAAAGCCATTCGCCGATCGAGTCACTCGCCGATAGATAACTGCGGCTTGTTTATCCGACATCAAGAACATAAATCACGAGTAACTAAAATCCTAGAATCGCGATGAGTTTTTAAAAAACTAATGTTCATCGCTACAGTGCTTTGATTCTTCATCTGAAGACTCTGAACCAACTGTCCCCCCCCCCCAACCCGGGAGACATAAGAGGGAGGTCACAAATGCACAAATGTCCAGGGGTTCCCAGGGGCAACGACCTGGCGCTGCCATTTTAAGTAAATCAAAAAGAAATGTTTACTACCATTGGAAGTGAACAAGTCCCCTGAAAAACTCCAGGTTATGACTTGAGGCATCATCTGAAGACTCTTAAATAACTGTCCCCCAACCGGGAGACAAAAGAGGGAGGTCACAAATGCACAAATGTCTAGGGGTTCCCAGGGGCAACGACCTGGCGCTGCCATTTTAAGTAAATCAAAAAGAAATGTTTACTACCATTGGAAGTGAACAAGTCCCCTGAAAAACTCCAGGTTATGACTAGAGGCTTCATCTGAAGACTCTGAACCAACTGTAGCCCTCTCTGCCCCCCCTCCTACCCCCGTCCCCACACACAACCGGGAGACAAGAGAGGAGGTCAGAAATGTGCAAATACCTAGCAGTTCCCAGGGGCGACCACCCGGGAGGCCGCTGGTAAGCGCATTAAGCTTAGGAATTAAGTGAATCAACTCAAGTTCATCACCAAAGGTGCAGGATTGTGGAAAAAAAAGTTCAAAACTTAAAAGATAATGGGCAAGGTAAAGATAAGGGAAGCCAAAGCAAAACTTTAGTAAGCTATATCAAAACTACTTACTTGAACGAAGAAATGTGACAACTGCGGAATATCTCTTATAGGTGAGGAAGCCCATTTTGGGGGCTCGTATGAGCACAACTGTGTTATCATGTTTAACCCTCGAGAAATATTTCTGTTCATTTTCAATTAAAATATCTTGCGTCAGATAGCTTTCTGAGTCCATACCAGGAAAAACGATATTTTTGCTTTCCAAACCCTGCGATCACAACGCGCGAAACGAGACGGAAAGAAATTTGCCCGATTCTGTCAGTGGTTCTCCAACTACATTATGTAAGAGTCATCAAACCGCACAGTCGGGATGCCCACGAGGCTCCAGGACTCTCCAGGTCCATCAACAGGATAGCAAGCCTCCGTGCAAAAAAAACTCTTCTACCCGATATATCAATTTTTCAAAGGTTTTTTAAGTTTGCAATCGCTAAAAGGGAATGTGTAATTCTAGCTCACTACCCTTGGCACCGCCTTGCTGCGAGGCTTGATCCCTCCGAGGTTGGGGAAGGGGGTGGGGTACTCCCCTTTGAAAATGTTCGTCGCCTTCTTAGGGGAAGAAAATATAAGTTTTGGATGTTCAATATTTTTAACTATACCAACCATAGGGGTATCGTCCTATAGTTGTGCGTAAAGAAATATCTTAATATAATTAAGTATAAGCCACACCCAGATTGCCAGCTTGCTTTTGGGTTTAATTCTAATTTTCCAACAAGCATCCTCGTCTCATTTTCATAAGATTCCCTCGGGGTTTTGCCCTGGATGGAACTTTACACGATCAGAACACGATATAGTCCCCGGCATCGTTTCAAGTATTGGCTTTCGATTCAGAAGGAGTACTTGGTAATTTTTGGACAAATTACTATAAAAATCGATCGAATTTTTTATTTGCAATGAGCACTAGGTGTACGTAGATACACTTGTGTCCCAAAGGATATGACAAATCCTCTCTGTTATTCGTTTTCCATGACAGGATAAGTGCTATGCCGATATATATATATATATATATGTGAGATGCCGATTGCATTTAACCCTGTTCATACAAGAATATATGTGTGGGCCACGTGGAGTTAGAGAGATATCAATCAATCTGTAAAGTGGGAGGCTACCTTTTTTTCATTTTTATCCCCGCTCTTGTAATATTTCTTTTTCTTAATTGTCTTAATCTTCATGTTTCAGTCTTTCGTTCAGCACGGTAAAGGATCGCTGATGTCTCCTCAATACACAACCTGCTTTGCTGTTCTGTAGACTGCAAGCTTGTCATCAGAGAAACCATTTTACCGTCACACAAACTAAATACCCCGCCTTCAAAAATTTCACATTAACAATCATTATTATCACTACAAGCGGCAAAATGACAAACTGCCCTCTCTAAAACGTTCCTTTTCGCAGGCCAAATGGCAAAGTGCGGGTGTAAATGGAATTTGCAACCCGCAACATGATTTCATGTTAAACATTCTTTCCTTATGAAATAGATTTGTACGATTTGGCCTTATGTATTGATAATAATGATAACCACATGGCTTTTGTCGGGCATATAGTTTATTTGTGTCCTTGCACCCTCGCTCCGCTCGGGCGCAAATGATGCTACTCCAAAAGTCATGTGATTGTCCTATTCTCGAAACCAGTGCTTACGCTTCTGACTCCGCGCGCACTAGCCCTCTCGGCCGTCATGCGCAGAAGAGCTCTGGGGTCGAGATTGACTAACAATTAAGCTGATTAGCGCACGCATAAGCAGTGAGGGAACTTGCGAATAACACGGCATAACGATAGACCGAGACAAAAGACGGCGCGGATGTACCGGTATCTTCATTCTCAGATGTCGCGTCCAAGGTTGATTACGGCCCCTTCGCTTCTCTCCCGCTCTCTCTCATTTTCTTTTGCAAACATATTGCAAGTCCTCGTTCGAAGACTGTAATTCATTGCCTAAATCAAAGAGTTCCTCGCAAATGCTAGTGCGAGCGCCCAAAAACCGCTATTCTATTGCCTGTTACGAGAAATTCAGCGCACATCAAGCANACACACACACACACACACACACACACACACACACACACACACACACACAAAAAGAAGCAAAAACCCAAAAGGGGTGGGTGCAACGGGACTAACGTCCCATGCGAGGCACCGCCCCTAGATTAAGACCTAGGTTAAAAAAATAAAATGAGTACACGAACATTCATACAAAAAATAAAATAAATTACGAGTGGCATGGGCACGTAGGGACTAGTGTCAATGTGCAGGGGTAATTGATTTCATATACCCGCGAAAGGTGAGTGCTCATTAATTTGCGAACAAAAAGCTGAAAGGCAGTAGGCGAGGAAAAACTGGTTGGGGGTGCTAGCTTACAAACATAGTTCCATAGTTTAACAATACGGTTAAAGTACGAGGCCTGAAAGGATGATGTTTTGCAAATAGGGGTGCGAAGATTAAAGGAGTTACTTAGTCTTGTACGATCATGGGAGACAAAAGATACATAATTCCGAACATCTAAATCGGTTCTACAGTAAAGGCATTTATAAAAAAAGATAGAATCTTTGAGTTCACGATCTAGAGAAAGTGGAAGTAAGTCTAGCAAAATCAGCCGCTCTTTGTACGACGACTCGTCTTTGCGCGTGCGTAAAATCCACCTGCTTGCACGTCTCTGCACCTGTTCCACCTTAGCATTCAGAGTAACGTAAGCGGGCGACCAGACTTGGGTGGCGTAACACAACTGTGACTTGACCAAAGACAAATAGAGTGAGCGCCTAACAGAGACGCTAGAAAGCAGGGGACAAGTCCGTTTAAGCAAACCAAGAAGCTTGTTTGCTTTCGCAGTGATAGTGTGGATGTGTGAGTCCCAAGAGAGCGTACTAGTTATGATGACGCCAAGATCTTTTTCCTCTGAAACGCGTGTCAGAGCTGTGCCATCAAGGTTGTAGTCAAAAGCAATCGGAGTCTTTTTCCTAGTCACCGTTAGTACTTTACATTTAGACGTATTAAATCTAATATTATTGCGCTGCGACCAGACGTGCATATTAGAGAGAGTGTCTTGTATGAGGTCACAGTGTTCTGCAGACGAGACATTTCGGTATAGCTTGGTGTCGTCGGCATAGAGTGCAACCTTCCCACCGTAAGCAGCTTCGTCCGGCAGATCATTTATGAACAAAGTGAACAAAAGGGGGCCTAAAATGCTCCCCTGCGGAACGCCAGAAGTTACAGGAGACCAATGAGAAGCCGCATTCTCAAGAACCACCCTTTGTGTACGCTCAGTTAGGTAGTCCTTGAACCAGCAGAACAGTTGACCTTTTACACCGTAAAGCCTCAGCTTTGCCAGAAGAGCGCTGTGATCGACAGTGTCAAAGGCCTTAGCAAAGTCCAGGTAAATCATATAAAGTTGTCAGTAAGGCTGCCAGAAAACGCTAGGGCAGGACATCTAGCAGGGTAAACAAAGATTTGTAATAACTGCCACTACAGTTGTATGAGATAAAGATGAAAATTTGTTATGGTCAGGGTTGCAACGACATTGGAGTTGTCATAGCAGCGAGATGACTGGACGCTATTACCTATTTTACTTGGAGCAGTAAATCTCGGCACTAGGAACTGTTCTTCCAAAATCGCTCACGGGAGCTTTTTCCTCCAATAACGGCCTCCATGTTCGTGAAGTTTAGGCGAAATCTGTAAGAGCTTTATCGATATATTTTGGGATGAAGTTTTTTATGGTTAGAAACACAGTAAAAAATGGACAGTCTTGATGTTTGGCCGTTATCTGTAGAAAACGAATCGCTTTTGACATGCAATTTTACCTCAAAGTGGTTTCAATCTTTTTTAAAACGTGTGTGAAAGATCATGGAGATAGCTCCAGTCGATTGCTAGAAAGAAGGGTTTGATTAGTATGTATCGATGCGCTTTTGTTCGCGTTTTTGTAAACAATTGGTATTCTTTAACAAATTAGCGAAAAAAATTAAAAAAATAATAAAAATAAAAAAAAAAAGATTCTTGAGATTAACCTTACTTTTACATGACCTTCTTTACATGCAACATTTCTGCAAAACGAGTTGAATAGCGATGTTGTGCGCTTTACCAATCAATGCACCAAACAGAGTTGAACGGTTTTAATTCGTGGGTGGTAAAACGCGCAACATCGTCGCTGTTCAACTCGTTTTGCAACAATGGTGCAAAACAAGTTGCATGGGGTTTTTTACCCGTTTTTCCGTACCTTTAAACCTCACTGGAATGAACAAAAGTAAATATGCATAAATCTAAGGAATCACGACAAAGATTCTGGGCATACTATTAAAATGACGCCATGATATAAATAGCCTATTGCAACAACGTTGACATAGAAAAATGGAAAAAGGGAATTTTAAAACGTTACCTAAGAAAAATTTGGTACTAGGGATCAGGTCTGAAAAACGGATGAAGGAACAATCACCTTCTCTTCTGCAAAAGTATTGCTAGAATAATACGCACTCATTGTTCATCCAAAAGAAAAGTTTTTTTGGCAAGAGACAAATTACCTGACATTATATTAGCCGGGCTGGTTCAATTTGTCGAGAACTTGCCACGTTGCTCCCTCATGGATCGGTTATTGTGATGTGATCGATCTCAGTTTCGTCATTTATATTTCCATGAGCCCATGATGGTCCTGATATTTCCATATATCGGACAGGAACCGATGGCATCTGCAGTTGCCTAGCAACAAAACCGATAAGAACCTCCTAGCGCGCTTCAGCGTTCTCATTTGATCATTTTTCGTTGCGCTATCTCTGCTTAAATCTTCCTATTTCTTCTTTGAACGGGGACTGCGAGACATTTTTTACGTAAAGGGGAAAAATACAAGCCGCGCCCCCTTCAATTTTCCTTCGGAAACATGTACATGCTCCACGATCGGGTTGGCAGATTCATACAAATATCCCACCGAGGAGTTTGAAACTGTAGACTCAGGGATGTAGACAAAAGCCCAGCCAGGGTGACAAGGGAAAAAAAATATTTTCTTGAAGGAAACTAATTAAAGTCGCAAATGCGTGCAGTAAAATTAAAATATGACCGAAGTAGATCGATCTGTAGGCGGACAAACAGAAAAAAATCAGCATGAAAAAGCGTCAGCTAAGACAGCTTTGTTTAATTTTATTTATTAAAATAAACAAACATACTAGCTTTTAAGGAAATATTTATATTGCTTAACCCTTTTCAGTGATCAAAATCAATTTTCTCCATGTAATATCTATGCTTCATGAAACAGTTATAAGGTCACAAGAATTAAGGGATTGATCATACAAGATGAATTTAATTGTCGATAATTGATATTCTAACAACTTCTTCCCACTACGTATGAAGCGTATAAAGACTACAAATGAGAAATTGAATGGACAGTTAACTAATCAACAAAGCTGGCAACGAATTCAAGATCTTAGGGCTCTTGATAAAATACGCTAAACTGTTTTATATCACGTTCTGCAAAAGTGGGATCTAAAATGTGAAGCAATGGCCCTTGTGTATATATGATTACGTCAGAGAAGTAAATTTCCCCACCAAGCCTTGTCTGCGTGGGCATTCTTTTTAACTCTTTTTTCTTGAGGATTTTCTTTATGTATCAGTTTGTTTATGTATCATTTCAAAACGAGGCTTGGTGGTGAAATTTCCTTGTGTGACGTAAACATGCAAAAGGGCTATCTATTTCAAAACCTGCCGACTAGCTAGTTCTGGGCAGATTACAAAAGCTTAGTAGTAGACTAGTTAAAGATTATTATGTTTACTTAGCAATTCATAAAAGTAACGATAGAAAAGAATGAACGCCGTAGATGCCAAGGACTTAAAAACTGTTGGTTCAAACAAAAATTGAGAGTGAATATCGTTGTCGCAGCTTAGAGCCCAAGACTTAAACCCAATCCGCCCGACACTCTGCCCCTTTTCTGGTGAAAATGGACTTTTTTTCATCTTGGCAAAACTGATTCGCGTCCACTTATCGCTTTTTAATCGTTTTTACCCAACCACACGTATCCCATTCTGTTTTTTAAAAAAACAGACATGTTCTTACACGGATTGGCCTTAGACCATTTTCAGTTCAATTCTCCCGCGTACCAATCAATGTTTGATCGATCTGCTAGTGACTACCAGTCTTACTTAGTACCCCGGGGGAGGGTACTCCCCATATTGTAGACTTTGCGGGGAGGCTTCGCCCGAAAGGGGAACCTTTTTTATGCTTCATGTATATGAAGGGATCTCACCAGTTGAAGTATATATGGAAGGGTAGGGCAATCTGTCATCTTGGTGTAAAACGACTTAAAAGGGCTAAGGAAGGATTTATTTTATGGCTGTGAAAAAGTTTATTGCGATTTATTAAAACTTTACAGACAGTACATTTCTAGCAGTTCAAAGGGATGCAAAGTTCTAAACTAGGTATGTGAAAGCGGTACCATTTGTCCGTGGAAGGTATACGAAAGGGGCACCACTTCTCTCAAAAATGCATGGGTATATAAAAGGGTAAGGGGTTGGACCTCGGGGCGCAGCCTCCCCGTCTAAAACTTTCTACAGTATCCACCCCGGCCTAGTACCTCCGAGGTCTTGCCTGTGGAACCCCGTTGAGTCGTTCAACAATTTGATTTCGAAGTCCGGTGGCATCTTGAAGCAAGCGCTACTGATTAAGTAATATTCTGAAAAAGCAAGCTTGGACATTTTAACAAAAAACTATAATAACATAAGATATGCCACAAATCTTTAAAAAAAAATGAAACATTGTTATCCCGCGTGAGATCCGATGCTGTTTCTTCATCGCTTTCGAAAATCTTTATTTTCATCTGTTAGTTAGGAGTTCGGTGCGCGTTTATATCGGATACACTTCAACGGATTAGGCTAGTCCACGAAAGAAATTTTTGGCCCACCGGAGATGGTGACCGTTAGCGAATATTCTACTGCGTATGGGCTTCACCCCGGGCCGAAGGGCGTTGTTGTTTGTTTGGTTTTTGAACGTTCCTCCAGGGACAACACCCGTCACAGAATCAACACTGTTCAAAGGGACAACACCCATCACAGGTACAACACCAGTACTTTTTTCTTAATATTTCTTTTTTTGTGCACGAAGTATATGGAAAATAAAGTGGGCTTAATAAAGACATGAGCACACGTTTTTCTCACTAATATATATATATCTCACAATACTTTTATTTACCCAAGTTTTGATCAGCTGCAATGACATATATATGCTTGTTACGACGGGAACTTGACACGAACTCGTCACAAGTTTCAGTTGTCTCAAAATGTACAATTTGCACTGTATGCTAACAAACCTTGAACCGAAACAATGGACATTTTAAAAGTACAAGTGTAAGTAAAGCTTGTATTTCAGTACATAGAGGATCTGGATGGGATTTGACTGATAGCTGAAAATTGGCCAAGATTTTAACCGTCAGCTGAGAAAATTTTCAATTCGTATTTTAAAAGTACAAGTGTAAGTAAAGCTTGTATTTCAGTACATAGAGGATCTGGATGGGATTTGACTGATAGCTGAAAATTGGCCAAGATTTTAACCGTCAGCTGAGAAAATTTTCAATTCGTAAAAAAATTAACAGATGGGTGAAATATCGCTGCGCTGAAACTCTGACTGATAATTTTAAAATATCTGATAGATCATTCCCATGCAAATTCTCTACATAATACAGTCTAATCCAGAAGTCCTAAAAACTTGCAAGGGCAAGACAGCTGTTAAAGCAGAAAGTTTTCATCTGGAACTTTTCGCAAAAATTCCTCGGCTTAAAAATGTAAAACAAAGATATCTGACGGACAGCCCTCCATGTACATATATTCTGATTACATTCCTTTGTTAGCCTGAATTTCAGCCATGTCTCCGCGAGTCGCAAACTCCCCGAGTGAGCGAGGGGAGAAGGCGGCTGAAATTCAGGATAATTCCTTTGTTTAATAACTAAATTTTAAAAATATCATTGCATGGACTACCTTCTCGTCAGGCTCTAACTACGAAACTATACTGAACGTATGCGTGTTTTTTTCTTAAACTGAAAAAATCCATTTACGTTGAAAGAACGTGGTGAGTTTTACAAATAGCACAAAAAGAAAGAAAGAAAAAAAGGGCAATCTGTGACTCGTAATTAGTATTGACAAATTTTCTAATTTCTTATAAAGGCCAATATCGCTTATATCGAATACGGTTACCGTGAGCATTGTAAATTGTGTTCTGAACAGATTCACTAATTTCATAATTACCTTCACACAAATATATGTTTTCCAGAGTTGTGTTTATTTCTTTTTAAGATCTTTAGCAAGTGACTCCGTACCGGCAGGACCAAGGTTATTGTCAGACAAATCCAAATTTGTCAGAGTTGTGTTTGTTTTAAGCGCTGTAGCAATTGACTCAGCATCGGCAGGACCAAGATTATTGACAGACAAATGCAAATTTGTCAGAGCTTTGTTTGTTTTAAGCGCTGTAGCAAGTGACTCAGCACCGGCAGGACCAAGGTTATTGACAGACAAATGCAAATTTCTCAGAGTTGTGTTTGTTTTTAGCGCTGTAGCAAGTGACTCCGCACCGGCAGGACCAAGGTTATTGTCAGACAAATCCAAATTTGTCAGAGCTGTGTTTGTTTTAAGCGCTGTAGCAAGTGACTCCGCACCGGCAGGACCAAGGTTATTGTCAGACAAATCCAAATTTGTCAGAGCTGTGTTTGTTTTAAGCGCTGTAGCAAGTGACTCAGCACCAGCAGGACCAAGGTTATTGCAGAACAAATTCAAATTTGTCAGAGCTGTGTTTGTTTTAAGCGCTGTAGCAAGTGACTCAGCACCGGCAGGACCAAGGTTATTGACAGACAAATGCAAATTTGTCAGAGCTGTGTTTGTTTTAAGCGCTGTAGCAAGTGACCCAGCACCAGCAGGACCAAGGTTATTGTCAGACAAATGCAAATTTGTCAGAGCTGTATTTGTTTTAAGCGCTGTAGCAAGTGACTCAGCACCGGCAGGACCAAGGTTATTGCGAGACAACTCCAAATTTGTCAGAGTTGTGTTTATTCTTAGCGCTGTAGCAAGTGACTCAGCACCAGCAGGACCAAGGTTACTGCCAGACAACTCCAAATTTGTCAGAGTTGTGTTTGTTTTAAGCACTGTAGCAAGTGACTCAGGACCGACAGGACCAATCCTATTACCATCCAAAACCAACTTTGTCAGCGTTGTGTTTGTTTCAAGTACAGCAGCAAGGACAGGAGCAGTAGCATCACCTATACCTTCCTCTTGAAGATCAGCCTCTTGAACTTCCAGAAATAGGCCAGACGTACGTGCCAGTTCTATATGAAAATAACTGTTTTCAACTTTGCATTCTTTTATGCACTCCAATGCGACAGGTAAACATTCTCCCTCATCTTCTTCGTTTACCTCATTCGCTATGCAGAGGATAAGGGATACTGTACTTTCTTCAGATCTCACTGCTAGCAGACCACAGGTAAATTTTAATACCTCTCTCAGCTCATGGAAATGTCTTGTGTCATTGACTAATATAAAGGGACTGATTTCTTCGCTAACAAGCTGTCAACAAAGATAATACCCTGCGAAGAATTCTTGAAAACTCTTATGCGTAAAGCCGTAGCACAGACACGGCCTTCGTTTGCTGCTTCCAGGTTGAGCTGACAGAAAGCCAAATTCAGGTAAGTCAGCATTTTCACTTGAAAGCTTTTTTTCCTCAAAGTACATGTTGTCTTCATACAGGCCGTTTAAAGCTATCAAGCCAAGGAGTTTCAACTGATCTTTGTAGATTTCAATCAGATCCTCATTTTGCACTGGAAGACCTCTCTTTTTCCTGTATCTGATAAGAACACATTGTACTATTTCCGAGTACAATTGAGTTCTGCTGTCAGGTAAAATACCTTGAAAGTCTTCACAAAGAAGGCAAAGAAGTGCAGTGTTTAAAGGGTTTGCCGCCATCTCTGTGAGACTTTCCTCATTCTGTATCTTATTCAAGAGCTTTTCGGCCAAATCTTCCTTGCCGACAAAATATTTGTGAATAAATTCTTTGACATCTTCATAAGTGAAACCTTCAATCTCTAGCAGTGTCACAAACTTTTCTCACTGGTATCCCAGCCTCGTGTCGCGCTGTAACCACAAGGTGACATTGGGGAAGTATTTTACCCTGTATGATATCGGTAAACTCCGGCAGTTTGCTCGAAGGTAGCTCGTCCAATCCGTCAAGTATCAGTAGAACCTTTGATTGATTTTGCCAAATGAAATCGAAGAAATTCTCTCTTTCCTTTTGATTAATTTCACCTGGCAAAAGCTGATCGTCAATGGTTCCCCAAAGGTCGGAATCGATCTCAGCATCACGGCATTTCAGCAAGAGTACCATCTCAAATTCCGAAAAGCAATCTCCTTCGTTTTTTATGTTTATAGCCCAGTCGTAAGCAACCTTATTGCAGTATGTCGTCTTTCCCATCCCTGGGTTTCCTTCAATCAATACTTTTCTAGGTTGTTTGCATTCTTCGTGGGGTTTGAAGATTTCAGTCGTTTCAACAACTCTTTGCTCCGCTGTTGCTCTCGCCTTTTTCTCTCTGCTGACCATACGAAGGCGTGTATAAATATCGCTAAAAAAAAAAGAAAAAGGCGCGAGCCATCCCTCATGACGTTTGTACTTCTGGCGAATGATTTCAATATGCTCGGCCACCAAACCAGCTGTTGAGAACAAATGAGAACCAACTTCGTTTTAAATAGTTGTCTAAGACAGCTTGGTTTGCTACTTCCCAAGTCCGTAAGGCAAATGAATACAACTACCAATATGACTATGCTAGGAGAAGGCCAATTATTTATTTACTACCCTAGCCATCTGCCGCGTTAAAAGCAAGCGACAAACATTTCAAACTAGCGGCAGGGTGAACCTTCAATAAGTAAATGGAAGATGGTAAAGGCCCTCTTTTTAAATTTAAGAACAGTCTTTTAGCAGGCCACTGTAATTTGCGAGAAGCAGGGCAAATAGACCACTGCTTTGTGAACTTATTGTCCGTTAAAAAAGGTAAGGGTATTTGAGGACTCACAGTCCCGTGTGGTTGTAGAGTTTCAAAGGTCGGCATCTATTTTTTAATCTGGGGCTAGTATATTTCCAACAAGGGACATGATGGAAATAAAAAAACTGTTGCAAAATAAAAACACTGGCTGAAAATTACCAAAAAAGGTGGGAGACCACTCGGTATTGAAACCAAGATACCCCCATGCTAGTAGACGGTTCCAACGCCACCATCCTACAGGAAAATAGCGTTTATGTCATCCCTCATCCTACTCACTGAGAGAATTATTGAAGGCAGATATATAACTTGCAGCACTTTGGTCCCTCTTGTGGATATGAAGCTGTTCTTGTGGGACACAAGAAGACATTTGTACGAAAAATAACTACTGATCGATCAGCAATAATGGCTTTAAAGAGCCATATAAGAGGGATTCTTTTATGGCTGCAGTTTGGGGAAACTGACCTTCCTCTTTGGTCGGAGAGACCTTTCAGGTCTGCAGTGTCTCACTGATGTTTTCTATCCCGCTTTTTATCTTCTTTAAATCTTCTCTTGTTCCATCTGTTAGCGAGAAGAATACACAAAGCAAAATTAAACTTTCATCACACACCCTTTATAGACGATAAGAATAATTTAACCTTGTAAGTGACAGTCTTCTCCATACACGTGATCAATAAAAGCTGATTGGAATAAATTTCGTAGCAATATAGCAATACATATAGTAATTAAAAGAAATGGTGCCCAAGTTACGGAAGTTGGAATTAAACATCGGGAACTGATCCCTCGGCGTTCCTCGGCTTTCCTGATCGCTAATATTGTCTATTTTCTTATCATGTGTTTTATGATTTATATTAAGAGAAATACCATAGTTTTGTTTATCACCCCTACCTTACAAGGTCTTGAAAATTTGATATTCAGTTTGTTTAAAACATGATTAAAAGTTAGCTTGACTCAAAGAATTCATAAATCTTGCATGGTTTACTTTTTTGAAACTGACCTCCACACTCTGTCGCAGAATTTTTCATAGCCTTCAGCGTCTCACTCATATTTCCCATTTCACTTTTCATGTGCTCAAGATTACCTATGATTTTGCCAGGAGAAAAAAAAATTAAGTTACCATCAGTGTCGAACTCGTCAACTGAGATAATAACTAACTCGTCTTCCATTCGCTTGCCACTCTTTTTCTAACACATTCTGTTTATTAATGAATAACCAAGTACGTATATTACTTTTCGTACGTCAAAGTGTATTCTCACCACTACAACTCACTAATACAATCACTAGCCTTAAGCTTTAAACTAAACCTGCTTGCAGTCCTTCTGTCGGATGTCAGTTTATTGTTTTCCAAATGTGTTCGCGATCTTTGGAAGCAGAAGTTAATTTTGGGCAATTCCAAACTTTCAATTGAACCCTAACTACACCCTATTAAGGTCAGAAAAGGACACTTATTTCTCAAAGGCACTAAACAACATTCATCTATACCCTCCATTTTATCTAGCTGGTCTTTGATGTTGTCTTCGCCTTTCTTCCATTCCTTTAACAGCTCCTGGTAATGCTGCTTCGTGTCTGGATCCATAGTCTCAGTCTTTAGTTTTTTGATAGCGGCTGCATCTACACCCAGTGCAATCAGTGCGGCACTTATGTCCTGCCACAAAGAATTAAATGTTGGATCGTCCACAGACGCCTGCATGGCATGCCTATAGACCGAGTTCCTATAGTACTTTACTCTGGCTAGGTTAGCCTCAATACCCGTGTCTGAAGCAGGTGGAAGACCGTCCCAGCCTGTGGCCGGAGCCGCCAGATGACAGATGTTCCTAAGTAGCACAATCAGTAGCGTGATGTCAAAGTCTTCTGATGTTACAGACAATGCAGTAGAGGGATACAGTTTACCCCACTGTGTGGCATTGATGATTTTCTTATTTTTAAGGGATTCCAGAGTTGAATGGTTTGCTTTCAATACAGTACACAGGTTTGCTGGAGAGTATAATTTTTCAAAAGTGTATCTTAAGGCCTTGGTGCCTCCATCTACTAAAAGGCGACATAACCTTGCGTAATTAGTGGTCTCTTTGGTGGAGGAAGCTAATGTTGGAGCAGAAGCCATCAGAGTAGACCTGCAAAACATAATTTAGATCCCTATAATAAAGAAGGAACCAAATTTTCACCAATGTTATATGCTCAATTTTTCACTAGTGCCTTGAGTTGGAATTTGCTCTTTAAAACAAGGGTTTTACATGAGTTGTGACAACACTGTTTGTTATCTGCAGATTGAAAAAATAAGAATGAGCACTCAACGTGAGTTACGCAGGAGTGCCAACGAGTTTTGAATAGAATATTTGTTCTTCATATCACTTACCCCTGACTTCCACAGTATCACTGCTGGGCCCCTTTCTTTAGTGAACCGTTGCACCTTCTGCTCGGCTGTCTGACCAGTCACTCAACATCAGTCTTCTCTTAGACCTCTTAGGACAATAAGATTAAAAAGCATTCACCAAATGGAAGTAAATGTTGTTTGCATGGACATAAAAAAATGAATTAGGGGTTTGTTGTTATCAAGAAACCTTAAACATTTTCTGGTGAAGTTAAAGGTTTCTCGGTATTAGGTTACCGATGCCAATTTTTTCCCCAAAGTATTAACCCTTGTATTCAAATTCATAGTTCATTTTGGTCATGGAAGAAGAGTGCAACTGCTGAATATGTTGATCACAAAATTATGATTCAGATTAAGCTGGTAAAATACAGAATATTTCTACACTCTTGTGATGGTAGCTTAACATTGGTCAACAAGCTAGAATCGTGTACAAACGTCCTGGGATACATTTGCATACGTGGGACTTTCTTTAAATCACACATGCCCAACCCCTCCCTCCGCCACGCCACAAACGAAGCAAGACGTGTGTATCCAGAATTTTCCCAAGTTTCAACAGTATAGAGTGGGGGAGAGAACTTGAGATATTTTCAAAGAGGTTGTACGTTTTTAGTAGCGCACAATGAAATGTCAGAATATTATGAATAGTGCATCACTATTCCAAGGACGTTTGTCCAGGATTGGAGCTAAGAAAGAGTAAACTTCAGACCAAGTCAGCCTCTATTAATTCTATCAGTAATACGAGGAAAGGCGAGCGGCGAGCGCAAACTGGTAAATCCGCGCGACTGAGCAGGAATTTGTTTAAGTTTAAGGAATGAGTAATTGCTTAACAGTGATAACAAGTATAAGTAGATCCGCAACATTCTAAAGAATTTATAATTTATATGGAAACCTTAACCCAGTAAAGAGAGAATTAACTGTGCATGGTGTTTGAAAATGAAGTAAACAAAAAATGAATGAAATTATGGTCAGCAGCGTTATTGTCTTCAAGTAAGCGATGGGGGACCCCAGATAGGTGAAGTAACATGTGGCTGCTCACCCCACCTATCATGTAAACGTGATCAAATTAAAATGAAAGATTATATAACAAGCGGGTTACCACACCTACCTGGGGTCCCCCACCTCCATGTAAACAGGCCCTAAATCATGCAAAGAGGTGTTGTTCAAAACACATCGGAATTACAACAAGGCTCGCCAATAGGCGATTTTAACTGGGCTACCAATTTTCCTGGGGGAGAGGGTGACCGCTCCGAGGCCACCAGGCTTGCCGCTGACCATTGCGTGACATAGCATCTCATGTGAGAATTTTAAAAACATTTACTCATTCGAACATTGTACCCTTTTGGAAGACTTTTGTAACAAGAAAAATGAGTACCATTTTTACTTCGGGGCTGTATAGTACCTTTTCAAATTCCACCATTATGAACAAAAAAAAGCAAGTGAGCCATTCTAAACAAAAAACAATATTATACAATGATACAATATTATTTTTTTTTGCGTACCCCTTCCCAAATCCCTGTGTCCCCCAAAATATAGTGTGACCAATTTGACCTAAGCGGAAATTCCCCAAGACATTTCTTTCACACGAAAAGCAAGGATCGCAATAAGATAAAAAGACATTGAGACAAGACATAACCCTGCGAGAAAAAAAATGGAACTCATTTTATAAACTGGGCTGCCCCACAGGCAGCCCAGTTAACAAATGGCAGCTCTCTATATCACATACTTTGGAAAATTTCAGTCCACTCCCGTTGCAATTTGATCGTTAACGTCAATTATTCGGTTCGCGACAACTTAAGAGCGGATGTCTGTAAATATCGACCTGCGGTGAGAAAAATTAAATTTTTGAAAATGTAGACCCCCCTAGGTATTCTAGTCATGAAAATATAAATTTTAGTTTCATTGGATAAATATTCTGGCGATACGGCGAATGTCAAGTTCGGGCGATTGACAGCCTCCGCTAGACCGCTTTTTCTGGCCCCTAGACCGGGCTACGAAAATACCACGATTTCAATCGAATTCAAATATCATTCAACCCAAAAAGCTTCTTACCGTATTAAAAGGAGCTTAATACACATACTGAGTGGTCATGTTCTTGAACTGATCGCAACTGGAATATTTTACGGATTTTTAAATATTTACAAAACTTAAAGGCTTTTACGCGAGCAAAATATTGTCAGATTTCAAAGGCCTAAAATCACATCCGATACATGATTTCTAACAAAAAAAAGACATTCCACGTTAAAAAGCAATCTCTAAGCTTTCAAAATATGCTTTCAAAACTCTGGGCAACATAAGAAATAAATTTTTGGGAACACAAAATTCACAGAGCACTTGAGTGTAATTTGACCTTTCTAACTCGACAGTCAAGAGGTTTGACGCGACACAAATCATTCCTCCCATAAATGTTTCAGCCAAAATACGTTTAATTTAGGCAATCCCAAGTCCCACAGTGATACATAGATGCTTCATATACATTAGGTGGAAAGTGTCATGCCATTTTGTCGGCCGTAAAGAACTATTTCTCTGGCCTTCGGGTGCAGTAGTTGAAATGTAAATGTAAATGTAAATATCTTATTATCCACTCCCCACAGGGCTTTTCAGGGATAATTTACAACACTGGTTGGGGGACTTTTGCCAGACTGCTTAAGGTGCAGTTTACAAGTACTGAAGGAATGAGTGATGATGCCCCCATACATGAGTGTGAAAGTGAGATAGACCACTACACCGGGCACTACGTGCCCTACTCTTTACGAAGAGTGTGTGGGTTCTTTAACGTCCCACAGATTTATTACATGTGCAAGGGCTTGTGAGACGGGGCCTACGGTTTATCGTCCTTATCCGAGAAGACTAGAAAATCTAACCATTTGCAGATGTTATTACAAAGGCAGCACTTTCTCCTCAGTTATTTAAAGA
>CALNXI010001407.1:9093-23177 GCA_942486025.1 Porites evermanni | reverse complement strand
TTTTGTTGGTAGGGTGAAAAAAAAAAAAAATTTTTTTTCTTTTTTTTTTTTGGTGGGTTTTTTTTCCCGCCCTCTCGTTTTTTCCCCCCGCTTTTTTCCCACCTATTTTTATCTTTTTTATTTTTTTTTTTTTTTTTTTTTTATTTCCAACCCTCCCCCCCTTTTTTTTTTAGAAAAGGGGGGTTGTTTTTTTTCGGCGGGGGGGGGGGGGGGGGGCGCAGGATTTGGGGCTAAACAAGTTGAATATTAGCCGATCTCCCCTTTGAATGTTACTTCCCGGAAGTGATCCCGCCTAATAACTTTTGATGACTTTCACACTTTCACGATCCCCCCCCGCCCCACCTACCACATGTCTTCATTTTCCAAGCAAATTTGAGTGGTCCCCCCTCTGAATCCTTCCAAAGTTTTCAGCGATCCCCCCTTTGGGTTCTCAGTTAAGACTGATCCCCAGGGGATAAATAATTACCGGTCCCTAATGCGTTTCGCATTGATTATGCAACACGCTAATATGGCCTATAGTGTGCAAAGAGCTTATAAGGGGTTGATCATTTGACTTTTGAGCAGGGGGTGGTATAGGTGATTTCAGAAAAAAATATCCTGAAGTCTGATTTTGAGTACAAAAAAGTCTTTTTAGGAAATACCTGCCATACAATAGCTTTGTATGTCAGGGAAAAATATTCTATCACCAGAGGTTTGGGGAAAAAAAAATCTTACGCAAACCCATGAAATCACCCATACGCTGGTCAAAGTCAAATGGCCGGCCCCTAATTACATGTAGAAAATCCTGCTACCGTCTGATATTGCGCTTGCGACACCAATCTTTGATAGTGCACTCTCGGTCTAAGCTAGTACATGTCTAGTGTCTCTAGTCGCTACTGCACGACGAGTGCAACACCGCTGGCAGGCTAGGTACTTTTTAAATCTAACTTTAAGCTGTCCACCAATTGCACTATTGTAGTCACAAGGCTAATAAACATTATGATAAAAAAATACCTGTTATCTCTAACGCTGATTTATCTGAAAGGAATGGGATTCAAAAGCGTGGTCTGCAAGCTAGAGCTGGAAATGAACTATACTGTATATGCGTTTCTGGCTATTAATATTACTATTATTATTATTATTATTATTATTATTATTATTATTATTTAATTTTCTCCCTTTTTAGTGATTGTTTTTTTTAGTGATTATCTTAGTAAGAATGCAATTGACCTTGAAGATAGTTTCTTCTTTTTTTAATCGAAATGAATTGTTTTAATTGAAATAAAATGTTCTTAATTTGAATAATTTTTGTTTAGTGAAATGAATTTTTTTTCTAATCAAAACTAAGTGTTTTTTTTAACGAAAGGAATTGTAAAGAGTGTTTTAACGAAACAGTTTTTTTAAGTGAATTAATTGTAAATAGGATTTTAAAAGTGAGAATTGTTATGAATAAAATATGTTTATTATTATTATTATTATTATTATTATTATTATTATTATTATTATTATTCATATCTCACACCACTAGTTGTACCAGTGGTCACGTATCTCTAGGTCATCAAGCTATTTCCTATAGCCTTAGGTGTCTAACAGACCAGGGGCGGGGGAGATAAAGATTTGTTCGTGTTACACTGATTCTTCTATAACGAGTTCGAAGATGCACAGGCACCAACGCAAGTTCAATGGCATGATGCAGAACTGACTGTAAAGTGGCCCTTAACTGATCAGTTCCTCTCTCTCCTATGTGCACGTACTGTGTGCTCGGTTATTTATTACTTGCACCACACTGATCACCAACCCAACGCTCCATTTTGGCACGCTGTATCGCCACACAAAAGCAAGCAGAATTGTACTAGCTGGCAATGATGCTCGTTTATTTTCAGCACTAGAGTAAACTTAGTAAAAGAAGACGGTCCAAAAATCTATCAATATCGACGCCGCAATCGCTAGTTAAGACCGTGGTAGACGCCCTTACTTGACATGTGCTTTACACTGGCCTTATACAGCGTATTGCAATACAACTGCACAGTGCATTAGGATATTTCCAAACTGACAGAAACCAGGACAAACAGAGGAAGGGGGAGAAGTGTCGAACCACTACCAACAACCAAAAAGAACAACGCAACCAATAATATTTGACCCTCAGGCCGGCCCGAGGCGGGGGGTCGGAGGGGGAGGGGAGAGTTGAAGTTACCTAGATGATAAAGGGATTTTTGTTGTTGTTGTTTTGAAATTTTTCATCACGGGATTTCTTCGGGGATAGGAAACTTTGGAAAATATAAATATCTATAGACATTTTTGGTGGCTTGATTTAAGTAGGAATTTCAAAGGGTATATTCAAAACAATCTGATTGGTGTAGTGCCTCACGCGTACACTGGCAGCGCAGTTCAGACTGTCAGATGAGAAAAAGTAAAATTCAGCGGATGGTACGATAAATAAACCAACCACAAACATTTACTTTTCTTTTTTTGGCATGCCCTATTATTTAATCCTTCACGGAAAAATTTCAGGGCTTGGAGAAATTAGGGCTTGAAAATTTTCGGTCCTAAGATGTTTTTGGTTTCGTCGGGAATCCGACAAGTCTGGTAAAACTGCACGGTAAAAAAAAAAAATTCAGATTGTCGGTACATTCAATGGCAAATCTACAACATGAAAGTTAGAAATGGATTTTTAAAGATTTTCAAAAATAATCGCTTTGTCATGTTTACGTAATGCAATCACGTCTAGAAAGGCTTTTTCACGTGGCACTTGACATGTCGAGCGAGCGGGAATTTCGTTGTATTGTAGTTTGCATGTCTCAGTTTCATTGCGGGAATAAAGTCAAACAGGGACACAAGGTACAAACAAACAAATTGTAGACCTGATTACATACTAGACAGGATAGATAGTTGGTGTAGATTTTGAAAACTTCGCTGTTTCGTGATAAGAACTTGACCCACATGTTTACATTAGGGGGGCGAGTTTAACTACTGCACCCGAAGGCCAGAGAAATAGTTCTTTACGGCTGACAAAATGGCATGAAACTTTCCATTAAATATATATATAGTAACAATGTATCACTGTGGGACTTGAGATTGCCTAAAGTAAACGTATTTTGGCTGAAACATTTGTTGGAGGAATGATTTGTGTCGCGCCTCCTGACTGTCGAGTTAGAAAGGTCAAATTACACTCAAGTGCTCTGTGAATTTTGTGTTCCCAAAAATTTATTTCATATGTTGCCCAGAGTTTTGAAAGCATATTTTGAAAGCATAGAGATTGCTTTTTAGCGTAGAATGTCTTTTTTTGTTAGAAATCGTGTTTGGGATGTGATTTTAGGCCTTTGAAATCTGACAATATTTTGCTCACGTAAAAGCCTTAAAATTTTGTAAATATTTAAAAATCCGTAAAATATTCCAGTTGCGATCAATTCAAGAACATGACCACTCAGTATGTGTATTAACTCCTTTTAATACGATAAGAAGCTTTTTGGGTTGAATGATATTTGAATTCCATTGAAATCGTGGTCTTTTCGTAGGGCGTCGATAAAACCAGGAACATGGAACATGGAACATGGAACATGGAACATTCCGGAACATCCCGGAACATTCCGGAACATGAAAAAATAAAAATAATTTTCATGAAAAAAAAAAATAATGATAAAATAAAAATAATAAAATATTTTTTGTAAAAATTAATAATAACCTAAAATAACAACAACAAAAAAAACGAAACATAATGAAATAATCAAGAGAAAGAAACTGGTATCCTCTATGAGTATGAGAAAACAATATTTTGTCGCAACAAATTAAAATTTGTTGGGCGAGTGAGCGAGGGTTCATGCAAATGACAGTAATGAGTGAAGGCTTGGTTCTAAATTCAAAATATATTAAAATGGGTCGCGAGGAGGGGGGTTTTCAAGCTTTCCTCTCACAGTCACCTCTTGTAATTGTTTGCCATAAGTTAATCATTTGGCGGTTAACATTTGCGGTTCTGCAATGGTCTGAAATGTCGGTGCAGTATTTCATGTCAAGCCAAGTCAGTAAGTAGCTCATTTCAAGCCGACATATAGTCTCCTTATATATATTAACCGACATTTGCTTACTTGGGGTGCTTTGCTTCACTTGACGTTGACATGAATTACTTACAGACTAGGCGGCTCTGTGAACTTAAGAAGAGTATAGGGGCTCCGGTCTTTGGATTTTAGTGGACAATACTCACATTCGTATTAGTTTCTATACTGTTTACAGTCAGCATGATATTTCAGACGTCTCCTCGAGTCGCAAGAGGAGTTTGCGGGGGGAAGGCTAAAATTCAAACTAACTGATAACAGTTAGAAACTATCGCTGCGCTACCACTGCCACTGCAACGTGAATCTTTAATTTAATTATCCAAGTCCAAAGCGACGAGCCCCTAAGCTCTTCTTACGGTCGCAAAGGCGTAAATGGAAAACCGTTAAACCGCATGGCAAACATTTACAAGAGGTAGCTGAGATGTTCCGGAATGTTCCGGAATGTTCCATGTTCCTGGTTTTATCGACGCCCCTTTTCGTAGCCCGGTCTAGGGGCCCGAAAAAGCGGTCTGGCGGAGGCCGTCAATCGCCCGAACTTGACATTCGCCGTATCGCCAAAATATTTATCCAATGAAACCACAATTTATATTTCATTACTAGAATACCTAGGGGGGTCTACATAATTTTTGGGGGATTTTTCAAAAATTTTATTTTTCCCACCTCTGGTCGATATTTACAGACATCCGCTCTTAAACGTCGGACGGGAAAAAAGGAGGCAAGCTTTTTTGACCATCTAAACTGTTGCTCTGAATTAAAGACATGAAAGGATTGCATTACAAACCAATCTTCCTTTTTCACTTTTAACCGTTTAAGCCCTAAGAGTGATCAGCATCAAATTTCTCCTTGTAATATCAATGCTTTGTAAAACAGAGTGGTCATGAGACTTATGGACATGATCACACAAGATGAATTTGCTTGATATTTTCTCAACTTCTCCTCACTACTTCTATAGGAAATGAATAGGGGCAACAAATGAGATTTCAAATTTTGATCTTAGGGTTTAAAGGGTTAATATGTAAATTGTAACTTTCCTCTTCAATTCCAATTTCATTTCCCTGATGCTCAGTTCTTCTCAAGACTTCGTTTAATGAGAAAGAATTCAATTGCCAAACATCTCAAGTTTTATTAATGCTCAACGAAATATAGTCAAAGTTAGGAACAACAAGAAATACAACTAGAGCGTCTCTGGTTACCGATACGGGAACATTAACATTACAATTTCCCAAGGGTCGTGGGTTTAAAATGGCTAGCTTAAATATTACAAGTCTATTGAAACATATAGATGAACTTCGTATCGTATTAGATGGTCAACCCATTGATATACTAGCTATTAATGAGACGAGACTCGACGGGAGTATTTCTGATCAGGAGAAAACCTAACTCAAAACCTTTTGTTGTTACCTCGTGGTACCGACCGCCAAATTCACTTATAGACCTTTTCTCGAATATTGACTCCTTGTTAGCAAGACTTGATTCCGAGAATGTTGAACATTATCTTATGGGTGATATGAATTGCGATTTGCTGTCCAGCGAAAACATTTATGCAAGGGCTCTGTTAAATGTTACCGATATTTATGGCTTAAAACAATTAATCGACGAGCCTACTCGAGTCACACCCTCAACAAGTACTCTAATTGATCTTATTTTCACCAGTCACCAAGACAATATTCTCTGTTCTGGGGTGACACACGTGGGTATAAGCGATCACAGTCTTGTTTACGCGTACCGTAAAATTTCAATCCCGCCTGTTTCTAAAGGAATCAATTTGATCAGCTATAGACAATTTAAACACTTCAACAGCAATAATTTCCGTAATGATGTTTCGACGCAACCGTGGGACGATATCAAAGAACTGTACGACCCCAATGACATGTGGAAAAAATGGAAAGAATTATTCCTAAGTGTTTGTGATAAGCACGCCCCTGTGAAAACTAAACGCACCCGTCCCACCAAGTCTCCTTGGATTACCACAAATTTGAAAAAACGAATGAATTTCAGAAACCGGCTAAAGAAAAAAGCTGTTAAAACTAAGGATGCGTCCTCTTGGAATCGATTCCGGAAGGTCAAAAATAAAGTAAATCAGGAAATCAAGGCTGCTAAAAAGGCCTATTATAATAATTCTTTTAATAATTATGCCGGTGATCAACGTAAGACCTGGAAGACCATCAATGAATTGACTTCCCGCAAATCTAATAAAACAATAATAAATGAAATTCAATATCAGGGACTAAAATCGAGCAATCAAGCAGAAGTTGCTGAATTGTTGAACACTTTCTTCATTGAGATTGGACCAAGGCTTAGTCGAAATGTTTCGAATGTTGATACCACCTACAAAGAGTTTCTTTGTGGAACTTCTAAGGAGTTTGTCTTCAAGGAAATAACATCTGCTCATATTTATTCTCTCCTTTCAAAACTTTGTAAATCAAAGGCCACTGGATTAGATAGTATATCAGCTAAATTATTAAGGGAGTGCCCTGATCTAATTGCCGAGTCTCTTACTTTAATATTTAATCAATCACTGTTGACAGGAATTTTTCCCGATGAGTGGAAGTCGGCTAGGGTTACTCCATTGTATAAAAATTCTGGTAAACGAAATGATCCCACCAATTATCGACCAATATCGGTGATCCCAGTCGTGGCCAAAGTATTTGAACGGGTAGTCTACGACCAGTTGTATCACTATCTTACTGAGAATCGTATTCTATCCCGTTACCAATCTGGTTTTCGTTCTTTACATTCTACTGTAACCGCATTACTCGAAGCTACCGATAGCTGGGCAGTGAACGTTGATCGTGGCCTTGTCAATGCCGTTGTCTTCTTAGACTTAAAAAAGGCTTTCGACACAGTTGATCATCATATCTTATTAACGAAATTACAATATTATGGATTACGCGGTTCCTGTCACGAATGGTTTACTTCGTATTTAAACAATCGTACCCAAACTTGCCAAATTAATTGCTCAATGTCAAACCCAAAATTAGTTACATGTGGTGTTCCCCAGGGAACAATTCTTGGACCTTTATTGTTTTTACTGTATATTAATGACCTACCTAATTGCTTGCATTTTTCACAACCTAGAATGTATGCCGATGACACCAGCCTAACCTATGCCAGCGCAGATTTAAAACTCATAAATGACTGCGTTAACGACGATTTAAACAAGGTGTATATATGGCTATCGGCTAACAAACTGACCCTTAACTTGACTAAAACTGAGTTTATGTTAGTTGGGTCGAGGCAGAAGCTATCAAAGCTTTCTGAAACTCCTTCTTTTATGATAAACGACCATCCCGTGATGCAAGTGTCAACGGCAAAATCTCTTGGAGTGCATATTGACCAAAACTTAAGCTGGGAATGCCACATACAGAGTATTTGTAAAAAGATTGCTTCTGCTTTGGGTGCAATTAAAAGAATACGACATCTTATTCCTTTTAATGTATTAATTAATGTTTACGACAGTTTAATTCAACCGCATTTTGATTACTGTAATGTCGTATGGAGCAACTGCGGCATTGGTCTTTCCGATAAGCTGCAGAGGCTCCAAAATCGTGCAGCCCGTATTCTAATGTCCGCTAATTCTGATTGTAATGTGGACGATTTGTTCCTGGCACTGGGTTGGCGTAAGCTTAAACACCAAAGACAAGTATCGACGGCTATTATGATGTATAAAACCGTACATGGGATGACTCCCGACTATCTAACATCTAAATTTGTATCTCGTGACGAAATAACTTCTTATCGATTGAGGAATACTGAAAATAAATTAGTCCTTCCACTGCCCCGTACCAATTATTTAAAGAAAAGTTTCTCCTATAGCGGAGCTAAGCTGTGGAACAGCCTATCCCATGATTTAAGATCTGCAGATTCTTTACATGATTTTAAACGCAAACTGTGTCGCAACAGTTTTGAATGAGATCATACATTAATACAGTTTTACACGGCATCCTTGAAAAGCAGCTTTTATTTGTAAATAGCTAGGTAGTTAAAATTTTATGAATATATTTTTAATCAGAGTTAGTTTAGTTAGGTATAATAGATCTTAGATTTTTTTTTTTTTTTGTACATGCTGAAGGAATCTTAACCGTGTTTAAATAAAGTTATCTATCTATCTATCTATCTATCTATCTATCTATCTATCTATCTATCTATCTATCTATCTATCTATCTATCTATCTATCTATCTATCTATCTATCTACTATTTGCATTTTCAAAGAAGAGTGACGACGTAAATCAGAAAGAAACCTAAACATTGTCATCAATATGATTTTTTTTCAAACGAGTAAACAGTACCTACTAAAAGTCGTGCAGCCTCAAGAAAGACTAAGAGAAGATGCCAGTGATAACAAAGAAACGAATTTCTCCTACTGAACACGAATCGATCGCTTGTCTGGAAAGCAATAAACAACATGCCTTCATGTGCTCGGGTACTCGCCCGCTAACAGCAACTGTTTAAAGGCTAACAACTAATCGATATACTGAGAAGAAGTATTTTGAGATTGCTTCTAACAGCCTTTTTGTTAAGTCTCTTTACTTAGGAGAAACTATACCATGATCCTATGATCAGAACCTACAAATATGCTAAGACATCAAAATTCTCGTTCAGCTTACCACCTTCTCCACGTCAAAGACTTTTCGTCGTTTATCGGAATAATTAGGCTTCAGGGTCGTTTAGGTGATTCCAAATAAGAATCAATTCATCCCTGAAAGGTGATGGTCAGACCACCAGAGAGTTCGTGTTCCTTTGAAGGTTTCTCCTGAAACAAAAATGGCAATATACAATGTTTCCTGATACTAGAGCGACGAGATGATTAGTCTGGACAGACAGTACAGCCACAAGAAATCAATTACCTGTCAAATACCTGTGCAAGCCAAAGCCTATTGTCGAAGAAAAGGTGCTAAATTGACGAATCTACGTGCATCAAATAAGGCGAGGATCCCAGCGCGCCATTTCAATTTCCTCAAACGCAACTGCGTACCTCTGAAAAGAATGGGGCGTATCACCGCAGAAAGATCGGAGATGTCATCAATTATACGCGACGTAGCGTGACCAAAGTTAAATTTAGACACGCGATGTAAAAAAGTCATACTATGCTAAGATCACGGGATGCATCTAACGCAGACCTAGAGCCAAACACTAATAAGGGAAAATCTGGAGACTCATGAAATAAAATCGGGAGATTCGACAAAAAGTAGTGAGATTCTATTTTTTTCCCGAACAAGATTAAACGAACCCTTTTTCCATTGGGGTAATTATCTGTTTCTTTAAACATAACACTGTTTTGATGTGGTCCCTCTTGCAACGAATAAGATACCGCTTTTTCGTTGATGAATTTAAGACGCCAGAGAATAGGTCATCACTTGGACGAAACTTACAGCAAAGAGTAGTTTTTTTCCGGATAAGCCAACTTCATGGCTAAAATGTTTCATCAAGGCGTAAACAGACACCCGCATTCACCACGCATTTTCCGTTATTATTCGTCAGGGTAACATTTCATTTCAGAATGATATTTCCCAAAAATCGAAAGACTGAGAGTCTTGTCGTGAGGTCGTGAGTAAAGATAAAAAATTGTGAGAGTTGACAGGCATGCCAACGTGATACTGTGAATTGCAAATGTCGAGCCATATTACCATTGAAATCGAATTCCAGGCGGGTGTTTATAGGAGGGTTTGTGAATACATGTAATTCGATGGGTGCCTATGATGGTATAGGTGTGTAACTTTGGAATGATACGCCATCAGGATTTCTATTGTGTCACTTCAAATGAAAGAAAGGCTACTCCATGTCCTCGAACTCTCGACCAGACCCATCATGGTAGCTGATAGTTTCGCGAGAGACGAAAATAGCACCTAAAACGTTTCTCTACAACATCCAAACAGATAAGTAGCTATTAGGGCAGCATGCCTCTAAACAGAAAAAAAAAACAATTAATACAATTCAGACGTGTTTTGAAAGATTCGGTCGTTGGGTGCCACTGAAGAAAGGACAAGAACTGAACATCCTGACAAATGGACATCAATTTGCTAAAACAGTGGAGATTCCTTCAAGATTCAAATTCAGATTTTCTTTATTTTTTCCCTATATTTCAAGATGTTTCTACTACATTACAATATATCACAAGAACAGAGAAAAAAGAACAGCAAATTACAAATTATGAAAGGTCAAATGTGCCGAGTGACCAAAGTACTGAGCTACATGTAATGGAGAAAGAAAAAAAAGTCTTACTTACAAATTTATGTAAAAAAACAATAAAAAAAGTGATAGATCATCTGGATCATGGATATAATTATTATTAGTAGGCACTGACAGGGAAATCAAATTACTAGAATCTCTGCTTTGAGTTCTCGTTTGATACTGGGTAAAAATTCTTCTTTCCATGTACACCCGAATCTCGCCCCCATTTTGCTTTAATATCCCGAATCCCGATATTCAAATAAGGCAAATCCCGCAACTCGCATCTCGGGTTCCTCTTAGCTGTCTGTCTCTCTCCCTCTCTTGCACGATAAGAGAGAGCCCTGAAAACGAGGTCTTCGGTTTCTTTCTTGCATTTTATCTTCTACTTTTTGATTCTGTTATTTATTTTTTAACTGTTAGCACGGTAAAGAATCATTGATATCTCCCCAATAAAAAACCTGCTTTGTTCCTTCCGCAGACTGCGTGATCAGTGAATCCATTCTGCCATCATACAAACCAAACACCCCACCTGAAAAATAAAAAAATTGCATCATTAACAAGAGCCAATCGCTCTGGGCGCATATCTGTCATATACATCGCAAGGCCCGGGTCCCAGCGTGGTAGATTTTCAGGCTATTTATAGATTCATTTGTGGCGCCAAAATACTCTCAACCAATTACAGCAAAGGGGTGGTGAATGAGGTCGACGGAGTGTTTGGCGAGGAGAATTTAACTGGCTGAAGAATCTTGGACGATGTGAGAAACAATATAAGGAAACTATGGAACGGAGGTCAACTGCCATGTTGGACTGCGCACGTTTGTGAACACAGCTAATATCGCGAGATAAGAAATCTAAAAACAGCACTTATTAGTTTCCAATGGACTCTTCGGATTGGTGGGTTCCGTCATATATCGCTTAGGTCAATGTACAGTGTAAGCAAGTATACAGTATGCATTTTTGTTTTCAGTACTCAATTAGTGACATTAGCATTAGGTATACCTCCCTACCTCCCGGGGTATACCTATCGACAGACTGACAACGAGCAAATTATTTGTATTTGGCGTAGCAATTGACAGGGGAGTGTGAATTATTGAATTTACAACATGCTTCTCAACAAAGACAGAAAGCCTAAATTAAACGCCCAGTCAGACTGAGGAAGATAGTGATGAAATCTCGTACCTGTATGGATGTAAAGTACTCTTTTTCCTTTGAATCTGCCAGGATTATTCTTCATCTCTGTTAACATTCCTCTAATTGCCTTTATATTGTACACTGGATCTACCAATATTCCAGTTGTTCTTGAGATCTCAATAATATTCTCTGCAATTTGATAACAAAATACAATGCACACCTTTTGTTGTGTCACACCAAACGACTCAGTCAATTGCTATTTTACAGAATATATGACGTCAAAGGGTAATATTGCCAAAGACTTGGTTGGAAGCAGTTGTATTGTAATTTGTATGCCATGTGAATTGAAGGAGCCAGAAAGATTGCCCATGTTTTCAAATTAAACTCATTGGCAAACCTATGAGAAGAGTCGGGGATAGTGGAGCATGCTTTGGGAGTTGCAGGTACAGTCTAATGTGCATTATTTTATAATGTTATACCAAGCAACTTTAACAGTGTGCACAAATGGATTCCTCTTTCAAACACTTCTTCTGTTTGACCACCAGACTACCCACCTGCCTCATATCGATTGAACATTAAATTTCGTTGTACCTCGATATGTCGCAGCTCTTTTGTTCCGGGGCTAAGGTCTATTCTTAACTTTGTTTATTCATTGTTTTCCCAACCAATCCCGTGAGCAGTTGAATGCACCTACTCACACTCCTTTTGCACTCCTTTTGAACAGAAGAAAAGCAGAAAGAAAAGCAAACATTATGAATTGCAATAGGAGCAGTTTGCTTTGCTTTGCTTTTCTTCCTTTTTTTCTTTTTGACTGACTAGAAAGTGCCTTAACTACTGCCTTTAAAGGCCAGTGATTTTTTTTGTTTGTTTGTTGTTGTTGTTGTTTATTGTTTACCAAGTAGTCCACTATTATCGCCTTAAAATTAAAACATTAATTTACTTTGCTTCAATTACTTTTCTATATATACTCTACATTTTGTACTTTGTTTAATTTACAGTATATTACTTTGCTTAGCCAGGAACACTACCTCTATAAGTGAAAACAGATCGGAAACATGGCGTAATTTTGCCTTTGAAGGCTCTATATCAACCCTTATGATAAATTATCCAAACAGAAAAAAAACAATACAGAAAATTGGCAATTTTAGTCATAATCCATAGAAAATTGATCACATTTTGAGCAAAGTACAAATATCTCTTTTAACCAAGCAAATGCATGGTTGAATATAAATAACTATTATTTAAATGCAAACTAGAGCCTTACTTGAGTTTTGAGCCAGTCAAGTAATTGCCAATAGCAATTCCTGATGCTGTTCCTCCGCTGCCAACAGTAACTACAATATCATCATAATCTTCCAACACATTCTGAATAAATATGAAAAACATCCAAACTATAAGTGAAAACTACTAAGAACTCACAAATCACAACTACTTAACAAAAACAAAATAATAATCTAAAAAATATACATGTATGGAGCTGGATTGATCAACCCTTAATTCAATTATACTCCCTTAAAAGAACAGTGCACACTTGACATGTACTATTAAGCAGACGCCTATGGTACCGGCCTCAATAGCACCTTCTTCATAACTTGGATGTCTGTTCAATAAAGTTACCTTGTACATTGAAGCACCCACTATAAACACCCATGTTTGCTAAATAGACTGGTGTACAGTAAATCCCTCTGCTCTGAGATGATAATTTTATTTTTTCACTTCAAAGCCCCATTTGCATTGCAATTAATCCTTAGAATTGCTCTTAAATTCATCTCAAGTCATTACTAACTGAATGCCATACAAAGCAACAAAGTTGACCAGAGAGGAAATTTCACAGGGGTGCTACAGCCAAATTCCCGATTCTCCTTGACGTTTTCCCAATGTAAAATTTCCTTGACCCATTGAATTAACAATGGCACAAATCAGTCCTGATAAAGTATTCAAAGCATCTCTCACAGCCTGATCCCCCACAACAATTTTAACATTAATTTATGCTTTCAGCAAGACACATGCAGTGTACATGAATTGATAGTTTCGTAACATAAAGTGCAAAAAGGATCAATTTTCTTGAAAACTCAACATCAGCTTGTTCTTCAATTTCCTGCCCTGTGGCAACCATGTTTGACATTTAAGATGCTTCCTGGAAAAAATTTCTGTCAAGGGAATTCTGATCAGTGCTACAATGTACATGTAGATTTTCTTTTCAAATTACCTTTCAGGACTGTAGCCAGACTTCAGAACAAGACGAGGCAAGTTTTGAGCGCGGAAGGCGCGAGCCGCTAGGGGGGTGTGGGGGCATGCTCCCTCACAAAACTTTGAAATTTAGAGGCTCAGAAATGCTCTTGTAAGCATTTTCCGTGGCATTTTTCTTCAGAAAAGTCAATCTTGGGCAAGTGTAGATGTTCACTTTTTTATTGCTTAGCGATACTGGTGACAAGTTAATGACCATCTGCATTTTAAAGCATTTTGAAAACCACTACTCACACTTACATA
The DNA here is from genome assembly GCA_942486025.1 of Porites evermanni. NCBI lineage: Eukaryota > Metazoa > Cnidaria > Anthozoa > Scleractinia > Poritidae > Porites > Porites evermanni. The sequence continues at coordinate 9,355 of CALNXI010001407.1, read as the reverse complement.
AAACGAATTAACCTCATTAATTTGTTTCGTTTGTTAGTTTGAAAAAATAAAGGGAGAAATTGAAAATAATATTGAGATGAAAAGTCACTTGCTGGACCTTAGAAATCATTGTTTGAATAGATATATGTCATGTATTATAGGCAAAACTAAATTCAGTTTTTTTAAACCCACTTTGCTCAATTTTCTTCTGCCTCCTATAAAGCCCATTTCATGAATAAGTATATGCACCTATCAGTGTAAATCCCGTGGGGGGGGGGGGGGG
>CALNXI010001406.1:119991-130424 GCA_942486025.1 Porites evermanni | reverse complement strand
ATAAGACGGGTCCTATTAACACGCTGTGACCCAGGCCTCAAATGAGTGATGGACTCCTGATGTTGATGGGTTCCTGGTTTTACCCATGATAGTATACGCATCACATGCAGTGTGTACGCTAAGAAGTACAAAAATCACTTGATCTAGTCCAACCTAATCTGGGTATCCCTGTGTTTTGGATAACTCCGTATTTAGATCCCTCGTGATGTGCGTTTTTCCGTTACTTCAGGTCAGTGTTACGGGTATCCCCTAGTACCCTACCGGGATATTAACATCCCTTGTTATTTGGGTTGTTTTTTCATGGCACTATCCGTCGCAACGTACCCTGGGTAGCAAGCGTGATCCGTGCAAACACCGTGCCCGCCCAGATCATGCCTCCCGCTCAAGCTCCTCGCAGTATTTTGTACCTTGGACAGGAATTCCGGCAAAAAAATGGCCTCGTGTGATTGTTAAAAGGTTGCCTTATGTGATTAGTTTGCAGACAAAAAGAGACTGCATGCACTCGTAAATGTTGCATATATACTAGTGCAAGTTTTGAAGATCTATTAGTGAGCTGGTGTTCGACCGTTGTGAAATAAAAACTGTCTTTCTCCAATTCAATTCCACTATTTTTAAGGACATCGCAACGAACTGAAATAACAAGAACATCATAAAGAAGTCAAGTTGTAGAGCCGGTTTCAGTGGTTGTAGAAGGACTAAGGTAAGATCAGTTTTTTCACCCCGCACATCACCAGGGATTTTGAGCGCAGGGGTTCAAACTATGGGGATACTTAAACTAGGGAAACAACCAAAATGCGAGAAACTTAGGATACATAGGGATATTAGGGGGTATACGAAATGCGAGGATACTTAAATTCGAGGTTTACCCGAAATACAGGATACTAAAACTAGAGGGATATCAAAGGGATGTTTTAAATACGGGAATACCTAAATGATTGTCGCACAGGTGGTTGTAGTTCAGTTAGTATCCAGGTCTCTTCAGGCTTTTGGTGTGGTAAGCAGGATTCCCTTTTTCACTCTTCGGCAAATGTGACTCCCTTTTCTTGAAGTTCTTCCTTTGTGAGTAGGCGATATAAATGCGGCCCATCGAAACAGCTGGCCTAATAAAGAAGACAAGAAGCAACAGATTAAAAATAAAGTAGAGTTAGTTCGTTTGTGATCGTGAAAATGGTAGCTATGATTGTTTTGCGAAAACAATGGTGTATCTCTAATTCCGGGGTCCGACAAATATTAGGCCCGGACGCCCGGACAACTTCGGACAAGTTGAAAGGAATGCCGGGAAGTGTTTTATTACCAGATAAAGCCCGCCGGGCCGTAGCATTTGACTTATGAGCAATTTTGCGCAATAAATTATAGATATCCAAGTATTTAACGTTTACCTTGAGTAATTCCCATCGAAGCCTTTCGAAATGCAATAAATACGTATCACTTTTTTTTACTTTTCGATCGCCATTTTACATCTCTTCGTGAGTTTCATACTCAGTACTTTCCCGGGTAAACCTCTGAAGGCCTCGCTGCTATACCCCTGATAACATCCTGATAACAAACGAAGGAGATTTTTGTCTGATTGGCTGTTTGATTTTGTAGTGTTCAGTCTCCTCTCCGCGCGCAATTGAGCTATTTTGAATGCTTCAGTGTAACCGTATCTACTGCTAATCCTAAATTAAGACTACTTTTCCTGAGAAATTGGGTATCGCTGTACATTATTGAAAACGAGAACCGCTGCGCACAGCTGAGTCGATCCTCATACTATAGATTCACTTTCCTTTGTCTTTCCTTCCGACATCTGTTGCAAAATAAACAAATTGTTAAAGTACCATGAACATCAACTCACCAAACGTTTGAGGAAAGACTCGCGGGTTTCAAGGTTTCTTAAGATAATGAAGCTCGTCGAATACCGAATAGCTAAGAAATGCCACGAATTTCACGATTGTTGTAGATGGTTGCATCATCATTATTTACGAGGTTGTCACGTGCGATTCTACTTCACGAAAAAGCCTTTAACTCTGACGACTTGATTCTAAAAGTGTTATAAGTTATTGATTCTTAAAAAAAAGCTTTCACTTGAGCCAATAGTTACAAAACTAAAGTCGTGGTCTTCATACATTCATGTAACTATTATAACTGTGAAAGGCCAGTCTGCATGAGATATACAGTCATACAGTTTGCACGTGAAAGTGGTGGACTTAACCCCCTTCGTGGTTCGTACGTGAGGGAATGTGATTCAGCAAACAGGATTAAAAATAACTAATGCACACAACTTGTACGTGAAGGTGTTGGACCTTGTCCCTTTTACAACTCGTACGTAAAATAACGCAAATTGTTTACTAGAAATATTTGCTCAAACGATTTTAAGAAATCACCTCGGCTTTACAATATCTGCAATTAAATTATGCTTTATGCAACATTACGGTTGATAGCCTAACATTTACTTCCTTCCAAGAAGATTATCAAACTGGCGAAAGATATTTCTACTCATATCATGTTATTCTACTCAATAAAACAATGTGTAATTATTTCGTCAACTAGCTTCTTCCCATTTAATTCCCTGACATTACTGTTTCTTCTTAAATTACGCATCTTTACTAAATAAAATACGTTTCAATAACTATAATGACTCTTAAGAGCGCCGGTCAGGAAAAATCGACCAAAATCTTAATTTCGTGGCAAGAGTTGAAAAATCAATTTCTTTCATTTTTTGTTCATAGATAGCTTTTAAGTAGATAAGAAATCTAAAGTAGATTGTTCCTGCCGAAAGCCTTTTATTTGTGAGAAAAATTAGAAGATCGGTTTTCGATGTCGTAGTCTCAGACTGCCCTAATTTTTAACCTGAAATTCGCTAACATTAACTTTCCTCGCGTTCGCAAACGAAGCCGCATGGAGAAATTTGGACTCTTTCCATAAACAGAAAAATTATTTTTCTTCCACTAAAAGATACTTTCAGGGCAATAGCGAAGCTCGTCGTACTGAAATAATTCAAAAATGAGGGATAGGTTTTCAAGATAACAAAAACTTTAGTTCGTTACTCATTTTCTACGGCAATATTTAACATGTGGTATGACTCCAAATTCTCTTAATGCTATTTAAATCACACATTTAGACATTCATTTAAAACATACCTGAGAATTGGCTTGGGTTATGGAATGTAATCTCCGTAAGACACCATCGAAGTTCAGGAATTTTCATGGTAGGCCGGCGGGTAATTGTGTAAAAACTTCCAATTTCGAAACGCACAAAAGTAGATATTTACAGCCTAAAGGCTCGTTTTTTGTACTTCCTGTAGGTTTTCCCGTCGCAAAATTTCTTTTTCCAATCAAAGAGTGGGGTAAAAAGGTAAAACTGGGTCAATTTTAGCCATTTTGAAACGCTGAACCATACCAGGCGGCGACTCTGCGTGACAATCTGTTCCGTGGCTGCACGTGACATAACGTACGTTTGAAGAGACGAAGCCGTTAAAATGACAGTCACGGAATGACGTTAGTAACGCAACGCAATTCTTGAAAGAGTAACATTTTCGATCCCGACAGTATTTTGCAGAAGAAAAAGTCAAACGCGCTTTTTCTGGGACTCACTTTTTATCGAAATATATGGACTTTAACAATGGTAATTCGCTAAGGATCTGCCTTGTCCTTCTATAAAGCAGAAGAATGAAATGCTAGCACCTTTGAACCTCGGCAATTTATTCAATAAAACCAGTCGCTTCACTATTTTTACCGGACTTTGATGCTTTCGTTTGGAGGCTGCCTAAGGAAACCCAAGCCAATTCTCAGGTATGCTTTAGATGAATGTCTAAATGTGTGAATAAACGAGGACCGGGAAAATTTGGAGCTATACCACATGAAGAAAAATGCCGTAGAAAACAACTACTAAATTAAAGTTTTTGTCACCGTAAAAACCTGTTCTTCGTTTCTGAATTATGCTAGTTCAACGAGTCTTGATACTGCTGTGAAAGCATCTTCTAGTGAAAGAAGAAGAGTTGTCCTATTGATGGAAAGTGTCCACATTTCTCCTTGGGGCTTTATTTGCGAACGCGAGGAGAGTTGATGTTAGCAAATTTCGGGTTGAAAATACGGCCATTTTGAGACTCCGACCACTAAAACTGATATTCTTACTTCTCTCGAGAATAAAAGGCTTTTTGCGAGAACAACCTACATCAGATTACTTATCTATCTAAACGCTATTTATGGACAAAAAATGAAGACAATCGATTTTTCAACTCTTGCCACTCGATGGTCGATATTTCCTGACCGTCGCTCTTAAGCAGCAAGCGTGTTTCATGTTGTTCACCTAATTCATATATTTTTTTTTGCTGGTACGAAAAAGGTCTGTTGAAGTTTTTAAGCGAGAGAATAAAGCTTGTTTACAGGATTAACTGTACTCGCCTTGCTTTTCAAACTTCTACAACCACAATTTATAGGCCGCATACTCCAGAATTAAGGTCCATATCTAAATTTCAATTATTGTTTCATTGGAGGAACTTTGAAAAATATATGATCTTTTACACTCTACCTTGAAGCAGGTAAAACAGCACTCAAAAATTATAAAATAAGTGCATTGTACCATTCGCGATAGCTGAATTAGGTCATAAATGTCTTGAAGCAGCACCCACACTAAAATATGGACCCTTAAACAACTCCATCACTGTACTCAGCGTTTCAATCATAAAGATATTTCAATGTTATGCTTCTAAACACCTTTAGCCGTAATAAAAGACAACAAATTTGTGAAGAATCAAGATGGCGGTCTCAACGTGCCCTTGTTTGTCCTTAAGCCGAGTGAATGTCATGAAAGATGCCAAAATCTCATTGGTTCTTAGGCATCAACTCATAGTATCTTCAACCTTATTGGCTCCTGCAACATGAGCTATTTTTTCAAAAAAGCTCAAAAATGAAGTCAAAACTTTAAAGTGCAATCTATTTTCATCCTGACCATCTAATGCCAAATACATTTAATTTAAATAATTTCAGTGCACTAATATAGCAGTCGTTAACAGAACGTGAGTTTGATATTGAAATCCATTTTAGTCCATGACGTAGTAATATTATTGATGGAGTATGATTTTTGCAATCTATTTCCACCCCTGCAGGACATCAAAAGACAGACAAAATACATTAGCAATTGATGTGACGACTGGACCACTATTCGACAAGTTTTCGTTTACAAAAATGTGTCTTTTTTAGTATACAGTCGACTACCGATAATTCGAACGTTCAAGGGAAATCGAAAAAAGTTCGAGTTATCGGGAGTTTGAAGGAATGGACACTGAATTTGAACTGGAGTGACAAAAAAGTAAAGACAAAGAATTTACTCGGTTGTTTTGAAATAAATTCAATGTCTCGGACTTCAGTACACGTTTTTTTCCCGACTTGTCACGCGCTTATAACATGGTTTGAGTTATCGAGGGTAAAATTGTATAGAAATGATCTGAAGGGAAGCAAAAATTACTTCGAGTTAGCGGGAGGTTCGAGTTATCGAGGGTTCGAGTTACCGAGGGTAAAATTACGGTAAATGTAGGAAGGAAATCCAGGCGAAATTGACTTTGGTTCGAGTTAGCGCGAGGTTCGAGTTAGTGAGGGTTCGAGTTATCGGGAGTCAACTGTAGATAAGAATGGCGACACAGCCCCTTTGAAGAACGGTTTCATTTCGTCTACCAGGAAGTTCCTGGGTATTACGAGCATTAATAATTGGAAAATAAAATAAAAGCACATTACAAAACAGCAACTCACATGATAATCTGAGGCAAAGTTCATGTTCCTTTCATTTGCTAAAGTACACAGCTCAGTGGCTTCTTTCTTTGTAAGTTGAACCTCAGTGAGATGGAGAACAGGAAGCTGAGGACTACTTCTGAAACACTTGATCAGTTCAGTCACTCCGTGGCCAAGCGGATTTTTGCGAAGCCAAAGGAATGCCAGTTCTGGTACGTAGACGAGTTTATGGGCTAAAGCTGTGACTTCGTCTTCACCCATCTGTGTATCATCCAGGTATAGCTGTTCCAGATAAGGTACACTGTGCAGGTGTGTGGCTAGCTCACTTATCCCGTGACCGAGTGGGTTGTCTGATAAGTGAAGTTCACTCACCCGAGTCACATACTTTAAACTATGGGCTAAAGCTATAACTCCCTCTTGACCCATCTTTGCATCATTCAGTTTTAGACGTGTCAGATAAGATACACTGTGCAGTTGTTCGGCAAGCACACTAATCCCGTGACCGAGTGGGTTCTTTGATAAGTCAAGATCACTTAGCTGAGTCACATACTTTAAACTATGGGCTAAAGCTGTGACTTCCTCTTCACCCATCTGTGTATCCCTCAGGTGCAGCTCTTTCATATGAGGTACACTTTGCAGGTGTTTGGCAAGCTCACTTACTCCGTGACCGAGTGAGTTGTATGATAAGTCAAGTTCCCTCAACCGAGTCACATACTTTAATCTACGGGCTAAAGCTGTAACTCCCTCTTCACCCATCTTTGTTTCATCCAGGTTTAGCTGTTTCAGATAAGGTACACTGTGCAGGTGTTTGGCAAGCTCACTTATTCCGTGACCGAGTGGGTTGCATGATAAGTCAAGTTCACTCAACCGAGTCACATGCTTTAAACTATGGGCTAAAGCTGCGACTCCCTCTTCACCCATCTGTGTATCAAGCAGGTAAAACTTTTCTAGATGAAGTACACTGTGCAGGTGTTTGGCAAGCTCACTTATCCCGTGACCGAGTGGGTCACGTGATAACCTCAGTAAGCGCAACTCACCAACATACTTTAAATTAGTGGCAAGCAAGTGGCATTCTTGATTCCCCATACCAACCTGAAATAAAGTGAGCTCAGATAGTTGAGGCACATGGTGAAGATTATTCAGTAAACTGACAAGTTCACTTGTTGGGCCCTGAATTGTAATCTCTCTCAAATATGACAGAGAGTGTATCAGAGTCTGGTCAGATGTTTTCTCAATTAAATGCAAAGAACTGCTGACATCATGATTCTGTGACACGTGATCAGGCTCTTGAAGAGAAGACTTTGGTGCTGATATTAATGATCTCAGCTGTTCTATTAACTCAAGGCGAGTTCTACAGAACACTAATCGATGTCCAACATTCTTAATGAAAAACTCGTCAGGATCTGGAACGTGGTACATATTCACGGATTTTACGTCACCATAACATGTCACAACAACAGTGTCCAAATCCGACATGACAGAGAACATTTGAGCACGCTCAACTTCAGAAATAGATATCCTTGAAGGCCGATCTTTAAAAAAAAATACACAATCTGGCTTAAGAAAACTTGTTGATCTCAAACAGTGTTCTCTAACAACTGTAGGCAGGTGTTTTTGATGAACATTCATCATTATAACACCGTTAACGCTTTGTAGAAAAGAAGAATAGACAGCTTGCCTTTCTGATGCAGGGCAGGAAAGGAACAATCCGAGACTGATATAATAAAACTCTTCTTGTTCTTCAGTGAGCTCCTCAATAGAGGGCTTTTCACCGAAGTTGTAACCTGTCAGACCATCTTTCTCTCCTATCATCTTCAGATGGCGAAAAACAGCAACGGCAGCTTCTGATGACAACTCAGACACAAATTTGAAAACTTCAAGAGGCTCCTTGAACCGTTTGATTGAGTCGACTTTAGACAGACTGTTGAAGGTCTCCTTGGCATTTTTTAAATCACGAACTAAAAACGAGGCGGAAAGGAATTCTTGTACCGATTTATGGAGAAAGAACGCTAGTTTCAAAGGACGAGGAGAGTTTAAAAGATTTGAAGGCTGTAAAAAGCCAAAACTGATAAACTTCTCAAGGAATAACCGAATGTCCTGAGGCATGTTGCTGAGCTTGAAATATAGACAATCATTTAAAAGTGCCTGCCAGGCAAGTTCCCCCAACTTTGCAAGGTCTTCTTTGTATTCATCTATGCATCTAAATGCCTCATCTGAGGTTTTGGCAGTGACGTGATCAAGCAGCGTCTGACAAAAACTGTTGTACACATCTGCGCGGGATGTTGATGGTCCTTGATAATCATAAACCTTCCAGCTTAGTACCAGCATCAACAGGAGAAGTGGTATTTCAGCTAAACTCCAAAGGTTTTGCTTTGTCAAGAAAGTGATGAACTTGTCCACTTCTGTTTGATCTCGAAGAAACTTAAGAGCAAATTTTTTAACTTGCCACTGATCAAACCCATTAATTTCAAACTGAGCATGACTTCCTGGTCTTAACTCATCGTTTTTCAGCGGTCGAGTTGTCACAAGAAGAGTACAATCTCTCAACAGACTGCCTTTCCAAATCTGATGAACTGGCGATGATTTTTCGGCGCTGTATTCATCATAGCCGTCTAAAATAAGTAGGACTTTCTGTTGGTTACGAAGGATGTAATCATACAACTGGCCAAACACCATAGGGTCATCAGCAGACAACAGTTCGGCCTTTTGTAGCATGTCACAGAAATCTTGCCTGTTGCAAACATCTCGGAGCTTGATTAAAAGTACNTCAGCAGACAACAGTTCGGCCTTTTGTAGCATGTCACAGAAATCTTGCCTGTTGCAAACATCTCGGAGCTTGATTAAAAGTACAACAGCAAATTTCTCTAGGCTTTCTTTGTTACCACGTGACCAGTCCACGACGAGTTTCTTAGTGAAAGTCGACTTTCCTATTCCTGGTCTTCCGTACACTAAAATTCTCTTAGGAATTAGGTGATGACCATGGCTCGCAAATATCTCGCTGTAATCTTTAATCTTTTCTTTTGTTGTTCCAGCAAGTGTTCTGTCGTCTCTCAGCAGTGTTAACTGGACATACACCTCATCAATATCCATGGTATTATCCCGGTCCCAAGGAGAAATCATTAACTGGCTAGCGGTACTGTTGTAAAATGAGCAAAGCTGATTTTGACTCCACTCCAAAAAAGCATTTGCAGCATCTGTTTATAAAAAAAGTACATCTCTTTAAACTTAAGATCGAATGCCGCTAAGGATTGAGCAAAATTGGAAATGGTCAAACAAAACCTTCCCTCATACTTTGTGTGTAGTTAGTACTTCAGACGAAACTACTCACTGTGGCATTTGTTTGACGTCTAACAAAAACCTGCACTGGGCATCAGGCGGGAGGGGGGGGGGAGGGGAGTTTGGGCCATAAGTGAAATTGCATTTTTTGGGACAATTTTCTCCTTGAAAATTGGAGTTTTGTCAGGTGAATAGATCTGAAAGAAGACTAACAGTTAAGAATCTGTTTACATGATAGCAAAATATCATCCTTCCTCTCAATAAAAATGTTATCAATTTTTCTCTAGCTTCCCCCCTGACGGCCCCTGTTCATTGTCGTTTAAAAGGGGGGGCAAACGTTTTTTGACAAGGCTTAAAAATAGACACTTCTGAACACATTTTTTTCTTACTAGCACTCCGATTTAGATCAAAATTGAAACAGGATGTAAATATTTCACCCTTTGTGAACCATTTCATGCTCAAAAACCCGCGGGCACTCGATACATTTTTACATGTCAATCAAATGAAAATGTGTACCTGAGACAACATAGTAAGTTTTTGCATCTTTTGTTCGCCGCTATCTTTCTTTTAAATAATGTCATTGGGGCGGTGTTAAGCAAGAACGTTGGATGGTTCCTATAGATTGCATTCCTTTACGTTTTACAGTCAGTTATCGAGCAGATTAATGATTTTTGGTTTAAAAAAACAGGCATCGTGTGGTTGGCGGTTAATTTATGCAAATTACTACCCGCGATATAACTTGGCAGGAAAATCTAATTCGACGTTTTCCAGCAAAATAAATCGCTTCGATGGGATTATTAATAGATAACTGACACATTACATACCATTAACAAAGCAATCAATGCGAGAAATATTTCAGAGCCAAAGTCAAATCACTCACAAGTCACGGTTCGTTTAGGTCTCATCCACCATGTAGTAATGCATGTCGTCGCATTCAAATCCCTTCCATCATCTTCAGTGCATATCTACAAAGTTTCCTTTCACACTGACACCCTGCCAAATTACTGCAGCTGCTTATGATGGGCAGAAACATATTTTTCCTTACCGTGCATGAAAAAGGTACTACAGTAAAAACCCGCGTATAAGAACCTAGGTTTTTCCAAGTTAACCTAAACAGGTTCTTATATATGTAAAATTAGGCTAACTAGGTTCTTAATTAGGTTCTTAACTTTTGTTCAAGAAATAAAGCTGAATTTTTAAATGATCTGGTGTTTAATGTCCAAAAACAGTATTCTTGGAGGCTTCGTTAAGCAAAATACTATACTATTTTACTCTGATTCTGTTACAATCAAACCTATGGTACTGTAACCTTCACTATAATTGTCAATAAATCTTGCTTAATTCTATATATTTTTTTCTTTTTTGAAAATAAGAACCTGTTTTAGGATTTTAGCCTAAAATGGTTCTTATGTGAAGGGTGCTTAAAAATGAAATTTTAGCCTAACAGGTTCT
>CALNXI010001406.1:112070-119218 GCA_942486025.1 Porites evermanni | reverse complement strand
TTAACCCATTCGCCCCTGAACCGCCCGTAACCGCCCGTGTGGATCCAGGTCCTTTCTACCCATTGTGACGTCATCAGTTTTAACGGTCAAGGACAACTTTCTTCGCTAACTTGTGCAGAGTGAAGAGATCTTTCAAACCATACCAGAATGAGCACAATTTAGTCAAGGACACCGGAGAAACAAGCAAAAAACCACGTGACATTGACCGGAAAATCTCCATGAAAATCTTGTTCCATTACCCACCTACCTTTCCTTTCGCCTAATCCTAAGATCCTAAAAGCTTTCCTAAAAACTCTTCCCACCAAAATGAAGCCTACTAAATGCCCAGCAAGAGAAAAAAAAAATGAGGCAAGAAACGCGAAAAAAGAAGGGAGGAGAGAAAGCGAAAAGTGAAAGTCAAGACTGCTTTCTGCGCATGCCCGAACTTCGCAAGCTGATATTTTGCATCTGGATCAGAAGGCCGCGAAGTGTACGACCTGTAAACCGGTTTCTGGTAAGTTTTAGCTCTTTATAGCACGACAGTGACCAGAAAACCACTCGACTAGCTTCAAAACGCGTTTTCCGGCAAAATCTCCAGGAGCGAATGGGTTAAAAATGAAATTTTAGCCTAACAGGTTCTTAAATGTTAGGTTCTTATACGCGGGTTTTTACTGTATGTTGGATTCTCTTACATGTCCAACACACTGTCGCAATGTGTCACGCCACAAGCGCAGCACTGATTTTATAATTCTTCCTTCCTCTACATAAATATTACAATCTTCATAAATTTGCGTAAGTTTCATTAAGCAAAAAATCAGAAAAACAGTGTACCCAATCCTATGTAGATTTAGAAAGAGTGCCATTTGATCTATTCGCGTTGGACCGCTTGCTGATCAAAAATGAAAAGTTTCTCAGCCGACTTGTCTTCCTGAATTTGTATGAAGGCCTTGCTCCTAAAGAGAACAAGTCAACAAGGCGAAATTGAATTACCACCGGAGTCGACGAAACTGTAGTCTGAGTCAGATGTTTGACGGCACTATCGTTTTTCGTGTCATGCAAGGTGGGAGACTAAGTGGGAGACGCTTATTTAGTCGCACATCAGTTTACATTTTTTTATTCTAACTTTGTGGGATTATTTGACGCAGAGGGCCAGTCACACAATAAGGTTTACGCTCTTCATCGTTTTATGCTTGGGATCTACTGTTAGTATGACTGTGAGCTGGTCCCGTAAGGGGAAGCGGGTTTTGCCAAATCCCCGGCACCATAAACGATTTGTGTAAATAAAGGAGACTGGGCACTATAATTATGCTTCGCTTGCAAAGCGACTTGCAAAGCAGATATTTCTTATAACCACTGCACCAAAGTTGTTCCTCAAGTAACCTACAAGCTTTATTCTTAATGTCAATTTAGGACGCATGAAAAAATTCTGAAATGCTAACGATTTGTTTAGTTAAGCTCATTTCAATTCTGTTTAAGGTGGCCCGTTCCTATTTATATGCGTGTTGGTTATGTTTTTGATTCGCGTTTTTCAGAATGAACGATTCAACCGATTTCTACGATTTTTTGCATCCTTAATAAATAATGATAGAACTTTAAGGAAATGTTACTTATTTTCTTATAGGTTTAAAAACTTTTGAGATATCGGCATATATTTAAAACCTCATTTTTACGAAAAATGAAAAATTACTTCGAAATCCCACGGCAGATTTTTCTCTAACTTCAGCAAATAAGCCTCAGAGCTCTCTAGTTTTATGTCTGCAAGTTTGAAGGCAATGTTGAGGCCTCAAATGTAATAAATGACCCTAAACGTAATAAAGGTCCTAAGTGTAAACATCTTTAGCAGTAATAAAAGACGTAAAAATTTTGAAAATCAAGATGGCGGACTCTAAGTGCCCTTGTTTGGCCTTAAGCAATATCATTAACGCTTAGATGCCAAAATCTGATTGGTTCTTACGCATCAACTCATAGTACCTTCAACCTTATTGGCCCCTGCAACAAACATCCGAACATACAAAGCCACAAGGATACATACGCTCAAACCACTGACATATGACCTATTTTTTCAACATAGGCACGTTAAACGTGCATGAGCTATTTTGAATGCCTCAGTGTAACTTTAATGCTTCGGTGTAACCTTACCAAGAGTGATGAGTCTACCTTTTTCATCCTAAATGTAGACTGGGTTTTTGTGCGAAATTGGGTATTGCGGTACATAAATGAAAACGCGAAACGCTCAGCTGAGTCGATCCTCGAGCTATATATTCACTTTCCTCTGTCTTTCCCTGTTACATCCGGTGCAAGTTAAACAAATTGTTAAAGTAAAATAAATTTCTACTCACCAAACGTTGATTATAAGGAAAACTCTAAAGTTTCCCCAGAGTTTCTTAAGCCAAAATGTGATTCATCGAATACTGAATAGTTACGAAATACCAGGATTTTTATCATTGTGGTAGATGGTTGCATCATCATAATTCACGAGGTTTTCACGTGCGATTCTACTCAGTGAAACAGTCTTTAACTCCGACAACTTATTTCTTCATGTTTTAAAAGCTATTGCAAGACAAGAGCCTTTTTTAAGGCATTGGTTACAAAACGAAACAGGTCTCCAGACGTCCAAGTCACTATTTATTATTGTGAAAAGCCAATCTGCATGCGATGTACTGTCACACAGCTGGCACGTGAAGGTGTTGGACTTTGCCCCCTTTCGTGGTTCGTACGTGAGGGAATTCGAGTTATCACACAGTAAACTAGTAAACAGAATTATAAAAATAACTCATGCACACAATTTGCACGTGAAGATGTTGGCCTTTAGCCCTTTCACAATTCGTAGGTAAAATAGAGGCAAATTGTTTACTACAAAATTTTCTCAAACGATTTTAAGAAATCACCTTCATTACAATATCTGCAATTAAACTATGTTTCATGCAACGTCAAGGTTGATAGACTAAAATTTATTAACATTTGTGAAACAGTCTTCAACTCCGACAACGTATTTCTTCACCTTTTAAAAGCTATTGCTTCTTAAAAGACAAGAGCCTTTTTAAGGCATTGGTTACTAAACGAAACAGGTCTTCATACGTCCAAGTTACTATTTATTATTGTGAAAGGCCAATCTACATGAGATGTACTGTCACACAGCTGGCACGTGAAGGTGCTGGACTTTGCCCCCTTTCGTGGTTCGTACGTGAGGGAATTCGAGTACTACAAAATTTTCTCAAACGATTTTAAGAAATCACCTCGGCTTTATTACAACATCTGCAATTAAATTATGTTTCATGCAACGTCAAGGTTGATAGCCTAACATTTATTAACTTCCAAGAAAATTATCAAACTGCCGAAACTCAATAAAACAGTATCTGAATATTGTGTCAACTAGCTTCTTCCAATTTTATTCCCTAACGCTACTGTTTCTACTTAAGTTACGCATCTTTACTAAATAAAACACGTTTCAGTAACTATAATACTTAGTATGCAGGAAGGATGTATCATGTTGTTCACTTATTATTCTTTTTTTTTCTTTTGCCAGAATGAAAAAGGTCTGTTGAACTTTGTAAGCGAGAGAATAATATTTTTAAAACTTGTTTACAGGATTAACAATACTCGGTACAGCTTCCAAAAAACTAAGCTGCCTTTTAAACTTCTAAAACCACATCTTATAGGGCGCATACTTTCGAATTAAAGTCTATATCTAAATATCAATTATTGCTTCATTGGAAGAGCTCTGAAAATATATGATCTTTTATACTCTACCCAGTTGTAGCAGGTGAAACAGAACTCATACTGACGTGCGTTGTACCGATAGCCGAATTAGGTCAGAAATGCCTTGAAACAGCACCCACACTAAAATATAAACCCTTAAACAGCTGCATCACTGTACACAGCGTTTGAATCATGAAGATATTTAATGTAATTTTTCCAAACACCTGTAGCCGTAATAAAAGACGAAAAAGTTGTGAAGAATCAAGATGGCGGTCTCACAGTGCCCTTGTTCGACCTTTAGCAACGCCATGTTTAAATAGATGCCAAGATCTCATTGGTTCCTGAGCATCAACTCATAGTACCTTCAACCTTACTGGCTCTTGCAACAAACATCCGAACATACAAAAATACAAAGATACAAAGATAAAAAGCCACAAAGCCACAAAGATACATACGTTCACACCACTGACATATGAGCAATTTTTTCAAAATAGCTCAAAAATAGCTCAATAATGGTGTCCAGGGTAGCGCTTAGGACGTGACACATTGTGTGACTAAGAAACGTTACCTTGAGCAGTCTGCTGGAAAATTGCAAGACAATCCAACAGAACCCTACTTTTTACATTTTTCTTTCGCGGTGAAGAAAATGACGTCTTTCTATAGGCAGCTGCAGTAAATTGGTAGGTTGTCAAAGTGAAAGGAAACTTAGAGGTGTGCATTGAAGATGGGAAGATGAACGAAGGAGCTTCGATCAACGCAACGACATGCATGGATGAGATCTAACCGTGACTTGAAAGTGATTTGACTTTGGCTCTGAAATGTTTCTCGCATTGATTGCTTTGTTAATGGTATGTTATGTGTCAGTTATCTATTAATAATCCCATGGAAGCGATTTATTTTCCTGGAAAACGTCGAATTAGATTTTCCTGCCAAGTTATATCGCGGGTAGTAATTTGCATAAATTAACCGCCAACCACTGCCACGTTAATCGTTAATCTGCTCGATAACTGACCGTAAAACGTAAAGGAATGCAATCTATAGGAACCATCCAACGTTCTTGCTTAACACTGCCCCAGTGACATTATTTAAAAGAAAGATAGCGGCGAACAAAAGTTGCGAAAATTTACTATTTTGTCTCAGGTATACATTTTCATTTGATTGGCACGCAAAAATGTATCGAGTGCCCGCGGTTTTTAAGCATGAAATGGTTCACAAAGGGTGAAATATTTACATCCTGTTTCAATTTTGATCTAAATCGGAGGGCTACTGTAGCAAGAAAAAAATGTGTTCAAAAATGTCTATTTTTAAGCCTTGTCAAAACACGTTTCCCCCTTGTAAATCTGACAATGAGTATAGTATGGGTATCGTTTCCCGGAGTAGTCAATCGATAAAAATCGATAGCAATCAACTCATTTTATCGAATGATAACGGAAATCGGTGTAAATCGATAAACTAAATTGCTGTGTCAAATCGATATTATCGATTTTTCATGATTTTACCGATTTATAACGCTAAGTCCGACATTGTTGTTTTTTGGCATAAGTTAAATAGTACAGCTGAGAAAACACATCCACGAGTAACAACTGATCAACAAACATAAAATTAAGAAATGTGGAAACTATTACAGACACAAGATTCTCTCTAAAACCGTGACCCTTTTGAAGATAATAACAGAAAAGGTTCGGTTTATTTACATTCGCAGTTCTCGCAAGCAAGTACCACGAGAAATACAACCTTAGATAAAAGATTTCCTAGCCTTAATTTCAGACACCCTCTAGAGGCAAATGGATACCTGAAATTCAGGCTAAAAGATTTCTCTGGATAGCTTTTCACCGTTTTCCGGCGTTATCAATCGATAAAATCACTTGATCGCTAACGATTTTTATCGATTTCGATTTTTATCTATTGGCTACTACGGGAAGTAACTACACGCGGAACTGAGGTTTATTTTGAAAGGGCGGCAGATCTAAATCGTGAAAAACTGGGAAAAATAAAAAAACCGGGTCAATATCGGCCATCCAAGGAAGACTTTAAAGCGGATTTTAAAGAAAAGGTAAGGCTTTTTTAAACTTTTTTTTTTTAAAGTGGTAATAAATTGTTGATCCTTAGACTCTCAACTGCAATTCAGTTGTCAACAAATTCATTATTTGCATGAAATCAGTTTTCATTTTTGGATGTACAGAAGAACAGATGCATCTTCCGATACAAATCGATGGAATCGGTAAAATCTAGATAAATCGATAAACGAAACGAGTGTGTCATCGATTTCTACCGATTGATCGATACAATCGATATCAATCAAATCAGATTTACCGATTTTTATCGATTTATCGATTGATAAATCGATACCGATTTTTATCGATTGACTACTCCGGGCGTTTCAGGCCGGACACCAAACTGAACGTCCGGTTGTTCAAAATGTAACGTCCGGTACTTATCACACGAAATATTTTTTTTTTAACTGTGAAACTCTTTCTTTTCTTTCTTTTTTTTTTTCATTTATTAATCAAAGATAGATTTGACCCTTACTTTACCAATTAACCACTTTCGGTCCAGGGAACGCAGGAAATTGCATTTAGAGAGCCCAGTTTAAAAATTTCCTGGGGGAGCATGTCTTCGGATCCCCCTTGAAGTTCGTGTTTCCGGCACTCGACGTTCGCGCCTGCGGTACGAACGGTGCAAGTCCGCCAGCTGAACCTCTGCATCCGAAACTTCCAAATGCTACCGAAAAGCCTGTCTACCACCTTGCGCTTGCGGGCAATAAATCCCCTGAGGTTTTTTATTCCCATACGGGCGCTCGACGATCTCTTGAGGTAATTCCCTGGTTTTGCACTGCGAATCACCTAGTGCGCATACTTGAACATTTGTAGTTCAAATGTTTTTAACTTTACTAATAACTCTACCCTCCTCAAAGGTGTTTGTCTTGAAACTCGCCCAGTTCTCTCGCAAAAAATGATTATTTGAAGCCGAAATTGCCCCTGTGCTGTCGTTTTGCAATTGACTATTTTCCAATTGCCCATAATACACTCTGTTTGCCCCCCAAATTTTGCATAACTTATTGTCTTAAAATGCTCTTGGGAAAATGCAATACTCCCAGGAGCATTTAAAAACAATGGTTTATGCAGAATTTGGGGGGCAAACAGAGTGTATTATGGGCAATTGGAAAATAGAGAATGAAACGAAAACTGTGACACCTCCCCCCCCCACCTTTTACTCGTTATAGCTACATAAAAAAGAGATTTTAAGGAGAAAAAAATCTGGATAGTAGAAGTTGTATTTTTTTAGATATGAATTACGCGAATTTATGCATTTAGAGCCAAAGGGAAGTACGAAATAATGTTAAAGCTGTTCATTTCTCTGTCTTTTTTCAAGGTCGGGTAATTTTAGGTCACTTACCTGGAAAAATATAGCCCTGGCAAACAAACGGGATTAATGTTCATAGTTCATAGGTTTTGCGAAATAAGAATTTT
>CALNXI010001406.1:104570-107070 GCA_942486025.1 Porites evermanni | reverse complement strand
TTTCGTCTTTGCTTTCTTATTTAAATTTGTCAATTCCACTGAGGTTTAAAGAACAATATCCTTAATTTGCACAAGAAAACAGAAAACTGAAGGATTCTGGTAGTTGTAGTAAAATGACGACATCGTGCAATTGTCCTATTAGCACTACATTGTATATAGGTGTTACTTATTATTATTATTATTATTATTATTATTATTATTATTATTATTATTATTATTATTATTATTATTATTATTATTATAATATAAGATATACTAGTGTAATTATGATTGATTTCTTTCTCAACATCTGAGTCCAAACCATGGACTTTGGGAGGCAAAGAGGGTTTCTACTTGATGGAGAGGACCCGTTTGAGAAGGTGGGCTGCACAAAGGAGAGTTATTTTCTGGAGTTCATGTATGTTGATGTTGCCAGGGATTTTGCTATTATTATTATTATTATTATTATTACTACTACTACTATTATTATTATTATTATTATTAAATGCACCATCCCCTCCCTAAATCTTTTTTTTTGACATACAGCAGTAGAAAGAATGTTGCTTCTCATTTCCATTTCTTCCAGGTTTGTTAGTATACAACGAAAACAAAACAAACACACGAAAAGGCACATACTAATAAAGACTGACAGTTTAAATAAGTAGTCAACTCACCTTCTCCTTCATTTTCTATTGCCATTGCCTGAGGATTGGTTTCAGCAAGTTGATCACACCGCCATTCAGCTCTGACTTGTTCCGGTCCACTCAGAAACTCAGCATCAGTATAAACTTGAACTTGGACTCGAAGTCCCAAGAAGTTGCCACGAACGGTCGGTAGTCGCGTTAAGAATTACTGTAGATCCTTCGCAAACGAGTGTATTGAAGAGTATGGTCATCTGACGAGAACTAACGACCAGTGATGGAAACTTGGATATGTTGCTAATTTGGCAGACACAACAACATCTCCTAACTTGGACTTTGCAGGGTTGAGGCCACTACATGTTCCTACTGAAATGACTGCTTTGGGTCTTAGCACAGAGGCAGCATTCTTTACAGATACAAGAGCACCACCAGGACCAATACCATTTCTGTAACATCTTAATAACGCAACTTTCAGCTCCTCTTGACTTTCACCCACATCAGAAAAGTAAACATAGCCAAGACCATCAAACCAACATTTGTAGGGTTTTTTTAGCTCACTGTAACAAGCTAAGAACTCACAGTTTGTAACTGTAAGTAACAAAACATCAACAGGAAGATTAGCATCTTTTGAAGGTTTGGTAATTGCCTTAATATCAGCCAAGGATGGAAGAACTTTATTAAGCTCAGGAGGGTCCTCAATGTTCCTTGTTGGGGTACTTTCTTTCTCTCCTTTCTTGTTATTCTTTCTTTTTACTGTGGTTCTTTTCTTCTTTGAAATGTTTGAAACATTCTTTGAAGAAGATCGGAGACCAATGGTAAGCTTAGGTGTTTTACCATCACTATCCTCTGGCGTGTTTGTTGAATCCTGTGAAGATTTTATTTTCTTGGATCCTAGTACAAGAAAAAAACAGAAACTAACTAAATAAGGATTATAATTATAATAAATTAATGTAATTACAGTCAAACCCTGCTTTATGGACACCCCTTGATATGAACACCTCATCATTTATGGACAGTTTGCCTTGTCCCTAGCTCCTGCATTTTCTCCAAATTTAAAATTAACCTGCTAAATATAATGGACACCCCGTTAATACAGAGTACTTTCTATGACCCCCTCAGTGTCCATATTAATGGCATTTGACTGTAAGTGTAATCTGTTTGCTCATGAACACTTTGCAAGTGCTCATACATTCCATGTTGAATTGGAATTTAGAATTGTTGGGAAAACTCAAGTATCCATAAAAAAACCTCTCAAAGCAAAGAAGGAGAGAACCAACAACAAACTCAACCCACATTATGGAGTCAATTATGGTATACATAAAATCTATTAACACACTAAACCAGAAAACTGCTTTTTTCAGTAGCACATATTTATTGATAAGCATTAACAGTAATTGAATTGGTGCCCTGGGTGCTACGTCTTTACTTTATGGGGTTGGAAAGGGTGGAACACCAATAATATATTAAAAGGACTCAAAGGGAGGCTCTTGTTTACAGGGGACAAATTCTTTATTTTTTAGAATTAGGCACTAAAGATAAAATTCATCTTTGTTCTTGAACAAATAAATAAAAACCACAACATTCCCAATGTGCACATTTTCCATATTTTTATACACCTTGTTTGCCCCTAAACCTTTGCACGTTACCTTTGTTTTTTATTTCTCCTGGGTATTACAGTCGTCCCAAGAGAAATAACAGACAATGCTTATGCAATTTTTTTTTTTTTTTTTTTTTGGGGGGGGGGGGGGGGGGGGGGGGGGTAAAAAAAGTGTTTTTTGGGGGAGGTGCGAAAAGCCAATGAAAAACAAAAAAAAGAGGGGATTTTTTTGTGAAAAAAAAAAATATACTCATGTTTTTTTTAACAAACGTTTTTTTCTTTT
>CALNXI010001406.1:64222-100150 GCA_942486025.1 Porites evermanni | reverse complement strand
AAGTTGTTGAACTATGGCTCCTGTCTTAATTAAACTTGCAAGCTGATGCAATAATGGGCCACTAAAAATGGACCAAGCTAAAGCATCACTTTATAGGCTGGTGTCTCTTTTTAGAAAGAAAGTCTTTATTCAAAGACAAAATGTTCTGCTACCCTCAGATCACCAACCAGTGAGACCTTTGGAAAAGTGAAATATTTGGGACTATCACCGCTGACAACAACCAAGTGAAGAGAAATCTGACAACAATACTGTACATCTGTTCATGTTAAGACAATTGACCAATCAAAGCATGATACCAGAATTGTCTCATTCGGCTGCATCACAGACATGCCTCAAGACTCCGCCTCTCTTCCCCCTTCCCCAGCCCCTTACTTGACTTGCTTCACTCCAGGCAGGGCTTGAAAATATAATTTCCCGGCTGGCGCCAGTCAAGTTGTCCGGTCAAACCTATTTTTGCTCGGAAACAACCCGTTTTTGGCCGGACAAATGTCTTTCACCTAGGATTATCTGATTGCACTTTACAGTAAAATACATTCGGACTATTAAAAATACTTTCCAACACTACACACACTCTCCTGAATTTGCAGTTATGACTTTATAGAGGACAAAGCAATAAGTTTTTAACTCGCAACTCCTGGAAAATGAAAAACCACTGCTGCGCAGTGCTTCAGAAATTTCATGTGGTTGCAGAGCCATGAAATTCAGGTAAATCCGTAAAATTCGGTAGAAATCTTACCAAATACATGTCAGTTCAACATATTTGAGACTTCTTTTGGCTAATGGGGCTGTTTTTGCCATAAACTTGCAAATTCATCTTGAAACTTCATCACTGCAGCGAGAAAACGTCTCAAATCTTATAACCAGGGGTTGTTAGATTATTATCGGAAAAACTGAGCACTGGCCAGTGCGTGATATAAAAAGCTTTGCCATTGGCGCATTCACTGAGCTCACTGTTGTTAAAAAAGCAAATGATGATCTCTGATTAAAAAAAAACCTTGTGCTAGACAATACCAAGACCAAATGAGATTGCAAAGCAAGCGGGGGATTCAAGCACAAAATCGGTGGTTTTAAAAAGGCAACATTTAAATTTATAAGAAGTCGATATTTCTTTTGTTGTTGTTATTGCACAGGCTAACGCTCATCATTCCCCCCCCCAAAAAAAAAACAGAAAACAATAAAAAAATGGCAAAATTGCTGTTTTGTTTCATTAAAAACGTTCATGAAAACAGCGCAAAACGAATCGCTTTCCAGCTAAATTTGCAGGAAATTTCCGTGAAATGGGCCTTTTTACCGATCATATTCCGGCAAAATTTGTCCCAAATTTTCAGCAAAATTCCTGCAAAATCAGCCATTTTTTCTGTGAATTTGTCTCTGAAAATCCAACGAAATTTGACTTTTTTTCAGTGACCTATCAGAGGCCCTGTGTTATGAATAGTTTATGTTATAAAAGTTCTTGATCCGGTCGGGTCGTCTTTTTCTCTCTCTCCCCTCCCCACTTTTTTCCTCCACAAACTTAAATTTATGTCCAATCTTGACCAATCGTATTTAAAAAAAGTGAAGGTCTGAATTACACTGTACATTACAAGCATACAAGAGCGCACAAAATGTCAGGCCATCTAAGGATTTGACCGGACAAAACCTATTTTTGACCGGACATTGTCCGTTGACCGGCCGTTAATTCAAGCCTTGCCAGGATTATTTTCTGTCCCATTATATCCATTTCTTTCCCAACACAGGAGTCGGCTCGCAGGCTATGAGTGTGTATTTTGTCATTCTGGTATATTTGTAGAGAATATATGCACTATATACCATATTATTTGGTAAGAAGTAGTGGGTTGGTGGGGAATATTTTGACAATGGGGCTTGGAGGGACATGTATTCATTATTTTTAGCCTAAACTGGGTGAAATTACCTTTTTCAGCTGAGTCTGCAACCACTTTTAACTTTCTCTTTCTTGTTTGCATGATAGTAAATTGAAATGACCTTTCAGGAGCTGGTGAACAAAATTAATTTTAAAAAAATATTACCAACAAAGAAAAAACACAGCACAAAACTAGAAACCAAATTAAATGCAAAGCAAATACACAGTCCTAAACATTGCAATGTGCAGTTGATGAAGTTGTGTGAAAGATGACCAGAAATTTATTTGTCATGAACTGCAAAGTGAACATGATTCACCAAAGTGAAATAAAAATCCCACTGACTGAAAGTGTCATATAACACATACCTGTAAAGTGAATTTTATCTTGCCGTCCTCTTCAGATCATGTTGGTAAAGGTTTCTTAGTAGCAGGATTTCACACATCTGTTGTTTCTCCTGTATTCATCTTTTTTCCACCGAGGAAAAACAAAACAAAAGAACGCTACAGCTAACGATGAAAACATTATGCAAACAAGTATTTGGAATGCGCATTATATGTGCAGATCAATGCAATAGTACGTATCCGTTCGCTCACCTTTTCGAGGTTGCTTTAGATGAATCGAAAAGAATGCCAAAAAATTGAAAAGGACAATGTTTCAGCAGAGCGCAGCCAATCTTAGTTTCTTTGCCTACAGGCCACATAATGAAATGCTAGATAAGAAAATAAATTCAACCCATGATTGCCTGGATTACATAAAACTATTTAACTTCTGGGAGTCGAAATTTCAAGAAATTTCACCACTTCCGCGTACTAGACAGCGCTCGCGTGCAGTACTTCAAAAAGCGCATGGCAGTAATTGTTCAGCCGCTGTGCATGTTAGCCCAGGCGCGATCGCATTCCCGCCGCTCGAACCTCGTGACCCACGCGATAGGTCAAGTAAGGAAGATTTTTAGCATCACGTTTACAGCAAACTTCAGATTCAAGTTGGCAATTTGATGAGCCTGACATGAAACTTCTGACTACTTGGGTGGAGCGCCAAATTAACGATTCGCGACGCTCAGGAATGTCCCAATTAACTCCGCCCCATCCTCATCACTAGTATTACCTTCGGCCCTGGGGCCCGTTTCTCGAAAGTCCCGGTAACTTAACGGGCCCGGAATCATATTTTTAAATCAAAGTCTCAAGAAAAGTAGGGTGTGTTCTGACCTCTAATGAAGTCCATTTTGTTTCGTTAGCTAATAACTCTACTGTATAATTTTCAAAACTTTTCAAACTCCCTTCTAAAATGGAAAACAAAACAGCTTAACGGGCCCGGTAATTACCGGGAGCTTCGAGAAACGGGCCCCAGGGCCCGGTTCCTGAGAGGCCGATAAGAGCTAATCCGGGACAGGTGCGGATCCAGGATTTTTTTTAGGAGGGAGTGCACTCGTCTCTTGCCCTACTTCAACACCAATAAACCACATAGTTTTTTTGCAGAATACCAGTTGTATTAGAAAACCCGGGGGGGGGGGTGCGCACCCCCTGCACCCTCCCCCTAGATTTTGTTCCACTTGTTGTATTTACCTTCCTATGCATTGCTTAGAGTAACATTTTGTGTAAATCGTTACCGTGTCTCAGAGTAAAGGCTTAACAGTATTTTGTAAGCTTGAGTTACTTGCTCTTAGCAAGAAAACCGTGCTTCAAATTTCGCTTAATCCTGGGTTATACTTTAACCATCATTCTGGAAACCGGGCCCAGGTGGGTAACATCCTCCTCTACCTGCATAATTCCTCATATCACACGAAAGCCCAATCCGATAATTATGCAGTATTCTTCAATTAAATATCTCCCAGTTATTAACATCCTTATCTCAGTATAAAGTTTCTTCAAAACATTTGCTTGTTCCTTGGCAGTTTTGGAGTGCAAACGTGGGTTCCTTTTATTAATAGCATCAGTTCCACAGCGACAAACCGTTGAGTGTTTCTGGATTTCACAGTTGTCGTAGACCTGGATCAGTACGAAAACAATTTGTATAAAATATAAAACGGCAAACTGATCCTGACGGGAAGGAGATGAACAAGTAAACAAAAGAATAAATTAAAAGTATACTTAAACAAATTTGCCCAATATTTTAAGTTTGAGGACAAATATTCAAAATTCAAATCTTGCAAATACCCAGCTTAAAGAGCTGTTTGTGTCTGCGTAAGTGCCGCTAATAGAGCGTTTTAACTCACGTGCAATGGCCAGCATGATATGTGACGCCATTTGAAAAAGCTCTATAATGGCATAATCTAAACATCTCCCTAATGTGACCAGCACCAGCTAGTTATGAAGAATTCATCGGGGGATGACGGGAATTAAAGGTAATCAGAAACGGCTGAGGCGTTTTTGCGCCGCTTCATTTACCCCCCTTCTCCTTTCCAACGCTTGCCACGCAGTCTAGAAAAGCTTTAGAAAACACAATTTAAGTGAAGAAGTCAAATGAGAGGCGCGCGTGCGCCTAAAGTGATAGCTTAATACATGATTGGCTAGTTTATCGGGTCCTTGTCCTCCTTGTGTTGTACTAGACGACCCTCTTATTTTTCTTCACAAATTACCTACAAAACATTCCGAGCTATAATTACTTTTTAAAACCTATTTTTTTAACCGCGGCAAAACTAGCTCAGTCGGTAGAGCGCTGTACTGCAGGCCGGCCGGGCGTCGCTAGCTGTTTCCATTCCCAGGGACTGACCAATAATCAGGGTCTCAACTGAAGAGGAAGCTATTAAAAACTGCTACACCTTCGAGCAGCTCAGATGACCATGTACTGAATAATGTCGGAGCCATATCGAATAGGAGACGGAAACACACTATCCTCAATTAATACTTCGTGCTGCCGAATACATTCACAATCCTTTTTTCCGGGAAAAGAAAAAGCGCTAGGCCTGAGAACGAGGAGTTGAAACAAAGCAGGCATCGTATTAATGGCGCCTATTATTTCCCTCTGAGAAAACTTAACGACCAATTCAGAATTAAGTGAAAATTGTTGGCCCGATTATTTTTTAAAAAATTCATTATCCTCTCCCCTTATGAGGCTTTACAGAGATAATGAAACAACTAATCAAATGGAGCCAGAATGTGGTTAAGGAGTCATTAAGAATCCCAACTAGTATAAGGCAAACCAGATGGTTATTTTACAAGCATTGCCGAGGATTTAAATTTGGGACTACCGAGAATTAAATTTAGGAAGCGGTCAGGGTGGGAATTGGACTCGCCTTGGGGAATCCGGATTACAAGTCCAGCGCTCTAAAAGCGCGGCCACTCTGCCTCCTACCATATTCTATATCGTGCATTCTTAGTTTTCGCGCAGACCTAACAGACAAGGAAAAAACAACACCATGTAGCTCCACTACTACTTTATTAAGAAAAGTTACTTCTCTTAAGTTCATCTAACGTTAGACTGCGAGCAGTCTCTCTTTTTCTTCAGATTTAGGGAGAGGAGTGAACGCGCGCGCGAGTGTCGAGCGGCGAAGCGTGGTCATTTGCGAGTTTCGCGCGTTTTGCGCGATAGACCAAGAAAAAGGAGGGACTGCTCGTAGTCTAATCTAACGTATTCATTCCAGGTTTTGTTTCCCATACAATTTCTCATACAACGCTTTCGTGACCTGTGTTAAACTGCAGGTTCACCGTATTATACAATGCTGCTTTGTTTGCCAGTTCAANGAAGCGGTCAGGGTGGGAATTGGACTCGCCTTGGGGAATCCGGATTACAAGTCCAGCGCTCTAAAAGCGCGGCCACTCTGCCTCCTACCATATTCTATATCGTGCATTCTTAGTTTTCGCGCAGACCTAACAGACAAGGAAAAAACAACACCATGTAGCTCCACTACTACTTTATTAAGAAAAGTTACTTCTCTTAAGTTCATCTAACGTTAGACTGCGAGCAGTCTCTCTTTTTCTTCAGATTTAGGGAGAGGAGTGAACGCGCGCGCGAGTGTCGAGCGGCGAAGCGTGGTCATTTGCGAGTTTCGCGCGTTTTGCGCGATAGACCAAGAAAAAGGAGGGACTGCTCGTAGTCTAATCTAACGTATTCATTCCAGGTTTTGTTTCCCATACAATTTCTCATACAACGCTTTCGTGACCTGTGTTAAACTGCAGGTTCACCGTATTATACAATGCTGCTTTGTTTGCCAGTTCAAGGAATATTTATTTTGGTAGAACTTGATTAAATCGCTCCATTCTGCGCACTTTGTAATTTGGGTAAAAAAAAAT
The DNA here is from genome assembly GCA_942486025.1 of Porites evermanni. Taxonomy (NCBI): domain Eukaryota; kingdom Metazoa; phylum Cnidaria; class Anthozoa; order Scleractinia; family Poritidae; genus Porites; species Porites evermanni. Next base: position 94,059 of record CALNXI010001406.1, on the reverse strand, counting down.
TGTGCGATCGAAGCAACTGTTATTAGTCACTACTAATGAACAGTTCATGCAAAAAATTAACTGACCTGGAACTGAATCTAGAGAGCGATCTTAAATGTTTGAAATAGTTTAAAATGCAGATGGGGAAAATCTCATCTGTATAAGCTGCAAAAAACTAACCCCAGTTAACAATAAAACTAAATCTAATTTAGTAAATACGTCACTACACATACCTTAATGATGGACATCATATTTACAAAGCTGATAGCTTATCAATTAACTTGCACCTTTGAGCAAGGCATGTTTCTCGGGCACTGTTCTCACTCTACCGGATAGCAGTTGTGCCGGCACCAAACCATACTGGATAGGACTTTAGTTCACACATAAGAACGGTGATTTCGGCGCGATTTAAGTAACGGAGCGAAGCTGCACCGCGCGACCGTGACAGGATCTCTAAAGTGGAAAGTCACATATACCGGAGAGCTTTTGGTGTCGGCACGACAATCTACCCAGTATAATGCGAAAATAGCCTGAAAAACTTGCCCTGCACTTAAATGCATTAATATTACCCCAGTGCGCGAATCAGCTATAATAACAAAATGAACGATCGGAGTAATTTCGCTACAAGACAACTGTTATTAGTCACTGCTAATGAACAGTGCATCAACAAATCTACTGAGCCTGGATCTGAATCCAAGAAGCATTCTTAATTACTTAAAAAATATTCAGTAAACTGACAGGTAGGATTCATCAAAGTTATATCGCTTACACAAACGAAATCTAAATCCTTGTATTATGAAACATCTCTATAGAGTATGTAATGATGAACAGTTGAAAGATCATGTTCTTCGTATCGTCACTCCTGATTTGTTTGTCAGTTCATAGAAATTACATTTTTGTTATAAGTGAAAAGGAAGCTTGCTTTTCACTTGGAAGCGTGTATATACTGCTTCAGTGAATCACTTTTACGAAAAAAAAGGATCAGAGTCATATCATTCAACACACTAAACTGTTATTAGTCACTGCTAATGAACAGTTCATACAACAAATTTACTTAAAACCTGGATCCGAATCCAGAGAGTGACTATTTTTTATGATAAATTTGCATGGTACTATAATAAATTAATTACTCTATATCGCACAATCGGAGTAAACACACTGAACTGTTGTTAGTCACTGCTAATGAACAGCATAGGCAACAAGTTTCCAAACAGAGATCTGAATCCAGATAGCGACCTTAATTTTTTTTTACATAAGACTAACTAAAAATGCAGATAGAAAAACTTTATCTGCATCAGCTACAATAACTAATAATGTTAGCAAAAATACATTACTGCGTATCCGTAAATGACGTATAGTTTAAAGCGCACATTCAGTTTCACAATGCTGCTATGTGTGTCTACTCATTTCATAAAACTGAGAAACTTGCGCTGCATCTAGATGCATTCTAAATATTGTGACGGCTAAGTAAATCAGCATTAATATAAAAAGAACGCAATGAACTGTTATTAGTCACTGCTAATGAACAGTGCAGGCAGCAAATTTACTCTGAACCTGAATCGGAATTCAGAAAGTAGTTTTACATTATTGTGAATATAAACTTGCTGGTAGAAAATATAATCTCATCTGCATTACTTGAAAAAAACTAACATTATTTAAAATGTAGCATTATGAATACGTCACCGTATATACGCAAATTATGTACAGTTTAAAACGCAAGTTCATCGTATTGTACAATGTTCATTTGTTTGCCAGTTCATGGAATCCACATTTTCTTAAAACTGTTATAGATAAAATCACACTGCACTTGAAAGCGTGTATACTGTCCCAGCGAGACACATCAACAAAACGTACGACCACCAAGTTATGTCAACATTTACACTGAACTGTTTTTAGTCACTGCTAATGAACAGTTAATAAGGTCGTGTTCATAAACTCATGTTCATCGTGTACAATATCGATTTGCTTGCGAGTTTAAGGAATTCAAATTTTCGAAGAAAGTGTGAAAATCCCAGGCCTTACTTGAATGATAGATTCTTAGGTTGATCGACTTCTGGTTTCACCCATGATAGTTACGCATCGAATACAGTGTGTACGCTAAGAAGTACAAAAATCTCTTGATGTATTCCAATGTAATTTGGGTATCCCTGTGGTTTGGATAACTCCGTATACAAATCCCTAGTGATGTGAGTTTTTCCATTATTTCAGGTCAGTGTTACGGGTATCCCCTAGTACCCTACCGGGATACTAACATCCCTTGTTATTTGGGTTGTTGTTTCGAGGTGCTATCCTTCGCAGCGTTCCCTGGGTATCCCCTAGTACCCTACCGGGATACTAACATCCCTTGTTATTTGGGTTGTTGTTTCGAGGTGCTATCCTTCGCAGCGTTCCCTGGGTATCCCCTAGTACCCTACCGGGATACTAACATCCCTTGTTATTTGGGTTGTTGTTTCGAGGTGCTATCCTTCGCAGCGTTCCCTGGGTATCCCCTAGTACCCTACCGGGATACTAACATCCCTTGTTATTTGGGTTGTTGTTTCGAGGTGCTATCCTTCGCAGCGTTCCCTGGGTATCCCCTAGTACCCTACCGGGATACTAACATCCCTTGTTATTTGGGTTGTTGTTTCGAGGTGCTATCCTTCGCAGCGTTCCCTGGGTATCCCCTAGTACCCTAGCGGGATACTAACATCCCTTGTTATTTGGGTTGTTGTTTCGAGGTGCTATCCTTCGCAGCGTTCCCTGGGTATCCCCTAGTACCCTAGCGGGATACTAACATCCCTTGTTATTTGGGTTGTTGTTTCGAGGTGCTATCCTTCGCAGCGTTCCCTGGGTATCCCCTAGTACCCTAGCGGGATACTAACATCCCTTGTTATTTGGGTTGTTGTTTCGAGGTGCTATCCTTCGCAGCGTTCCCTGGGTATCCCCTAGTACCCTAGCGGGATACTAACATCCCTTGTTATTTGGGTTGTTGTTTCGAGGTGCTATCCTTCGCAGCGTTCCCTGGGTATCCCCTAGTACCCTAGTGGGATACTAACATCCCTTGTTATTTGGGTTGTTGTTTCGAGGTGCTATCCTTCACAGCGTTCCCTGGGTATCCCCTAGTACCGTCCCTAGCGGGATACTAATATCCCTTGTCAAGTGAGTTCCTGTTTTGAAGGCACTATCTTTGGCAGCGAAACCTGAATAGCAAGCGTAAGCCGCATGAGCAATGACATGTGCCCGCCTGGATCATGCCTGCCTTGCAAGTTACTCGCTGTATTTCGTGCCTTGGACGGGAATTCCGACGAATAAAATATCCACGTGTCATTGTTTTAAGATTACCTTACGCTATTAGTTTGCACACAAAACGACATTGCATGCACAAGTTTAAAAATCGTTAATGTTGCATGTCTATGAGGAACATTAAATGTTTTGAAGGCTGGTGGTTTTTCTCCATGTGATCGCAATCGCCCGTTCGTTTTGAAACACGACTTCCAGTCTAACTTTTTTGTTTGAAGATCTATGGTTGAGCTAGTTGTCGACTGTTATAAGATGGTTTGGTTGTTTGAACGACCGCGGTTTTCATCACGCGTAGGATCAGTGATTTAACCCACATCACCAGGGATTTGAGCGCAGGGGGTTCAAAATATGTGGAATGCTGAATCCGGGAGACAACCAAAATAAGCGAAAAGTTAGATTAAGGTGACACCAAAATGCGGGGATACATAAATTAGAGGGATACCCAAAATGCAAGGATAATTAAATTATGGGGTGCCCGGCATGTGCGGGAATACTAAAATTAGAGGGATATCAAAGAGATATTTTAAATACGGGAATACCTAAATGATTGTCGCACGGATGGTGGTGGTTCATTTACTGTCCAGGTCTCTTCTCTTCTCACAGTTACCATTTTCCACTTTTCATCAAATATGACTCCCTGTTCTTGTTGTTCTGTCTCAGTAACTAGGCGGGGTTAGCGAGGCGGCAAACCATTAACCTTGGTCTAATAAAGAAGACAAACAGCAACGGATTTAAAACGCTTGAAATTTTAGGCAGTTCACATCAACTTCATTCCAATAAAGAGTAACAATTTAAGAGTTTTCAAGTACGATAGTTTTAGTTGTTTATTCTACTGTGATGTAATTTTAGTTGTGAGGACTTGCAAAAATTAATTTTTGTATTTCAACAGTATACAATAAGCACACTTGTAAGTGATATAACTATTATTTTTTAAACTGAATCATTGCATAATGCAATTCTAGAGCTCTGATTGGCTTAGCCATCATGGTATATGAGCCATTATACCATGCTTTCCAAATATGATAACTGTACGCGTCTGCCTCGAGTCTGCTCAAAATTACCAACAAGCTGAAAAACGGTTGTTTTAACAAATAAAGTCGGGAAGAATTCTCGATATTTTGTGGGCGTTTTTAATAAAACAATTTTCACACTCGCGACTGTAGCCAACTCATACCCAACGCGCAATCGTGAAATAATTGTTAATTATTAAAAACTGAATCATTGGACAATGCAATTCTAGCATTTTGATTGGCTTAACCGTTATGGTATATGAGCTATTATACCATGCTCTCCATATATGGTCGGTGTACGCGTCAGTTTAAAATTGGAAGCTAGCTGAGATTTTTTTTTGCGAAGGATAGAATGGCGCCCGAAGCAAATCGTTTTAATTCATTTCTTAGAATACTAGAAATGCAATTTCATCGGAAGAAAAAAGACAAAAACAAACAAAAAAGCCACAAGAGCTTGTTTGAAAGTTTGTCGAAAAACACATGAAAACACATGGAACTAAAGTACCTTCACCAGCTACGAAAGAAGACAAGTGTTGTTTCTACATGATAGCGAAGCCATTCGCCGATCGAGTCACTCGCCGATAGATAACTGCGGCTTGTTTATCCGACATCAAGAATATAAATGACAAGTAACCAGCTACAAATACAGGCTATGCAGCCATTCACTAGAGCAATCGAGGCGGCAGTATAGCTTCTTTTCTCGTTCAGCAAAACCAGCTTGTGGCTTCAAACAACTTCATAACAAGCGACCGAGGTAATAGTTTTTTTCCGTTGTTCTTACTTTTACAACTGCACCGAAAATCCAAATTCACAGTAATTTCGACGGCTGTCACTTAAAAATTCTTTTCCTTCACATTATCTGCCAGGTTTTTTAGCTGTTCTGCTGTGTAAAATCTTAGAATCTCGATGAGTTTTTAAAAAACTAATGTTCATCGCTACAATGTTTTGATTTTTCATTCATGCAGTCCAGGCGAATCCGTTCGCGCGTTGACAGTTTTGATAGACGTGTGACATGTGAATAGCGGAAGTCCCTTGTCTTTTCCGGTTTGTTCTAGTAGGGGAGATTCAACGAGTTTTTGTGGGCGTTTTTAATAAAACAATTATTCCACTCGCGCTTGTTGGATATGAGATGATTATAGCCAACTCGGCGCTACGCGCCTCGTTGGCTATCTATCATCTCATATCCAACGCGCCCTCGTGGAATAATTGTTAAATATCATGGGTGACAAATTACTTCTTAATTTTGGCGCGAAATTTCAGCACTTATACTACAACATGAGAAATTTCTGCAATTTGATTGGCTTAGGGCAGTGGTATTTCAGCTTACTTTGAAATACCTACATGTGAAAATTACAAACGTTTGGCGGGTAGTGGTATAAACAAATAATGGCATGATTTGTACGTGATATTTGGCACAAATACCACTCGTGATATTTCAAAATTGTCTCAAATTTTTTTCGAAATATCACTTGTGGTATTTATACCAAATATAACTACAAATCACGCTATAACCTATACTAAAACATGAGAAATTTCTGTAATTTGATGGCTTAGAGCAGTGGTATTTCTGCTTAATTTGAAATAACTACACGTGAAAATTACAAACCTTTTGCGGGTAGTAGTATAAACAAATAATAGCATGATTTGTACGTAGAGCGCGTGGAGTTCTCCGATCAATGCGATAAATGATAAACATGTCAAAAATCCACGATTGCAATCCTAATTCGTCACCCATGATATTGATAGGTAATCAAATGGTATACTCGTGAAATTAGGAAATAATTTAACTTGCGTTTTGTCCAGTTCCTAGTAATTTCGAAATTATTCCCTAGTTTCACGAGTATACCATTTGATTACACATACTAATTACCTTGAGATGAGTTACCAACGAGTTCCCCTCAGTGGTTTCAACGACCTTGTACCTCTAGTCTGCGAGGAAGCTCACTTGTACGAGATTCGGGAACTCGTACAAGCCGGTATATTATCCAGTGTTAAGTCTGCACCACAGCGAAAATTATCGCTCGCCTTATTTTTTCTCCAACTGTACGTTAGTTATCAGACGGGACCGCCGAACGTTAACTGTCACTTATATTCACTGCATCGCTGCGCATCATCCCGAGATTTAACCTCAAATACATGCTTAACCGTAACCTTGCAAGAGCAAGATTTGAATAGTATTTAAGTTCTATAGTCAAGAACAAACCGCATTCATTTTTTAAGTTGGCTTTTTAAGAAAACGCTAAGGAAATCCCAACATGAAAGCAAAACCATCCCGGCCACTTATTAAAGCCAAAGACACTTATTAATGATTTTAGTGCACTAATAGAGTAGTCGTTAACAGAACTTGAATTTGATATTGAAATCCAATTTAGTCCATTGACGTAGAATCATTGTTGACGGAATATGATATTGCAATCTATTTCCAACGTGGACGTCTACAGAAAGACAACGCGATAGCAATTGTTGACAAGAAAGGACCACTATGTGACAAGAGTTTCTTTTTACAAAGATTTGTATTTTTTTAGGATGAATAAAAATGGTGACACAGCCCCTTTAAGGAACGGTTCATTCTCGTCTACCAGGAAGTTCCTGGGTACTACGAGCATTAATAATGCAAACTACAAAAGAGAAACTTACATGATAATCTGGCTCCAAGTACATGTTCCTTTCACTTGCTAAAGAAGACAGCTCGGTGGCTTCTTTCTTCGTCAGTTGAACTTTAGTGAGGCAGAGACCAGGAAGCTGAGGACTACTTCTGAGGCACTTGATTAGTTCAGTCACCCCGCGGTTTAGCAGATTTTTGTCAAGCGAAAGGAGCTTCAGGTCTGGTACGTAGACGAGTGCAAGGGCTAAAGCTGTGACTTTCTCTTCACCCATCTGTGTAACATACAGGTGCAGCTTTTTCAGTTGAGGTACACAGTGAAGATGTTTGGCAAACTCACTTATTCCGTGACCGAGTGGGTTGTATGATAAGGAAAGTTTACTCAACTGAGTCATATTTTTTAAACTATGGGCTAAAACTGTAACTTCCTCTTCACCCATCTGTGTATCAATCAGGTAGAACTCTTTCAGATGAGGTACATTGTGCAGGTGTTTGGCCAGCTCACTTATCCCGTGACCGAGTGGGTTGTTTGATAAGTGAAGTTTACTCAGCTGAGTCACATTCTTTAAACTATGGGCTAAAGCGATGACTTCCTCTTCACCCATCTGTGTATCATTCAGGTACAGTTCTTTCAGATGAGGTACACTGTGCAGATGTTTGGCAAGCTCACTTATTCCGTGACCGAGTGGGTTGTTTGATAAGTTAAGTTTACTCAGCTGAGTCACATTCTGCAAACTACCGGCTAAAGCTGTGACTTCCTCTTCACCAATCTGTGTAACATTTAACCACAGCACTTCCAGATGAGGTACATTGCGCAGGTGTTTGGCAAGCCCACTTATCCCGTGACCGAGTGGGTTACTTGATAACCTAAGTAATCGTAACTGATTAACATACTTTAAAGCAGTGGCAAGTAACTGACACTCTTGATTCCCCATACCAACACCACTTAAAACAAGCTCAGCTAGGCGAGTTAAATGACGAAGATTATAAAGAATACTAAGAAGTTCACTTGTTGGATCCGAAATTTTTATCTCTCTCAAATATGACAGAGAGTGTGTCAGAGTCTGGTCAGATTTTTTCTCAGTTAAATCCAATGAGCTGCAAACATCATGATTCTGTGACACGTGATCAGGCTCTTGAAGAGAGGACTTTGGTACTGATATTAATGATCTAGTAAGCAGTTCAACGTGTTTCAGACCATCGATAAGTCCCAATGAATCAAGGCGAGTTAAATAGAACACTAATTGCTGTCCATCTTTCTTCACGACAAAGTCATCAGGTTTTAGATCGTAGTACGTATTTACAAATTTTGCATCACCATCACATGTTTGAACAACCGTGTCCAAATCGCACATTACAGAGAACATTTGATCACCCTCATGTCGTAGTAAATCACGTACAGACCTAGTTTTGAAAAATACATAATCTGGCTTATGGAAACTTGTTGATCTCAAACAATGTTCTCTAGCAACTGTAGGCAGGTGATCACCAACATCTATCACTATAACACCCTTAACGCATTGTAGAAATGAAGGATAAACGGCTTGCCTTTCTGATGCGGGGCAGGAAAGGAACAATTCGAGACTGGTATTGTAAAACTCTTTTTGTTCTTTAGTGAGCCCCTTAACAGAAGGGTTTTCACCGCAGAAGTTGTCACCTGTCACACCTTCTTTTTCTCGCATCATCTTCAGATGGCTAAAAACAACAACGCTAGCTTCTGATGACAACTGAGAAACAAATTTAAAAACTTCAAATAGCTCCTTGAATGGTTCAAATGAGTCGACTTTCGACAGACAGTCGAAAACTTCCTTTGCATTCTTCAAATCGCGAACAATAAATAATGCAGAAAGAAATTCTTGTACCGATTTATGAAGAAAGAACGCCAGTTTCTCAGGACGAGGAGAGTTAGAAAGATTGGATGTTTGTAGAAAGCCAAAATCGATAAACTTTACAATGAGCAACCGAATGTACTCAGGAAGGTTGCTGAGCTTGAAGTATAGACGGCCATTTAAAAGTGCGTCCCATGCAAGTTCTCCCAACTTTCCGAGGTCTTCCTTGTATTCATCCATGCTTCTAAATGTCTCATCTGAGGTTTTGGCGGAGACGTGGTCAAGCAGCGTCTGACAAAAACTTTTATACACATTTGCGCGGCGGGATGTTGATGGTTCTTGATATTTATTGCAGCTTAGAATCAACATTAACAGGAGGAGTGGTATTTCCGCCAAGTCCCACAGGTCCCGTTCATACAAAAAATATACAAACTCGTCTACTTCTGTTTGGTCGCGAAGAAACCTAAGTGCAAACCTTTCAACTTGCCACCGATCAAACCCACAAATTTCAAACTGAGCATGACTTCCTGGTCTTAACTCATCGTTTTTCAGCGGTCGTGTTGTCACAAGAAGAGTACAATCTCTCAACAGACTGCCTTTCCAAATCTGATGAATTGGCGATGATTTTTCGGCGCTGTATTCATCATAGCCGTCTAAAATAAGTAGGACTTTCTGCTGGTTACGAAGGATGTAATCATACAACTGGCCAAACACCATAGGGTCATCAGCAGACAACAGTTCGGCCTTTTGTAGCATGTCACAGAAATCTTGCCTGTTGCAAACATCTCGGAGCTTGATTAAAAGTACAACAGCAAATTTCTCTAGGCTTTCTTTGTTACCACGTGACCAGTCCACGGCGAGTTTCTTAGTGAACGTCGACTTTCCTATTCCTGGTCTCTCGTAAACTAAAATTCTCTTAGGAATTAGGTGATGACCATGGCTTGCAAATATCTCGCTATAATCTTTAAGCTTTTCTTTACTTGTTCCAGCAAGTTTTCTGTTATCTCTCAGCAGTGTTAATTGTACATACACCTCATCAATGTCCATGGTGTTATCCCGGTCCCAAGGAGTAATCATTAACTGGCTCGCGGTACTGTTGTAGAATGAGCAAAGCTGACTTTGACTCCACTTCAAAAAGGCCGTTGAAGCATCTGTTTATAAAAAAAGCAATTTTCTTAAATCCTTTATCTTATCCAACACATGGAGTAGTACATGTAGGACTGAGTTAATTGTACACTGTTATGGTAGCAGTGATAATGGCAGTTTAACTAGTACGGTCATTTTCATCTGAGTGTGGATATGTTCTTTCAAGAATTGAAAACAGGGCCTAAGCAGGGTAACACTGCAGCAAAACGCATGATTCTGCATGCGTTAAGCTTATTACCAAGTTTTACACCTGTCCAGCGGTTTTCTTAACAACCTTCTGTTGCAAGGCTGACTTGTTCAACAATTTTTGAGATATAGATGTAGATTTCAAAACTTTTATACTATCGTTAGTTTACATTGTACTGGCCTCCCCTTCTAATTTAGTATTAAATATCAAAAGGTCATGATTGTTGGAACTCGCTCATTGACGCTAAATCTGGCTTTAGAGGCTGTGTTGTTGTTTTGTACTATAAATCTGTTGCTCAGACTTGGGTGGGAAAACCTTATCCATTTCACAATTAAGCTAAGGAACAGAGTGCAAATAGCAGCTAATTAGACAAGAGTATTTAACAGAGGAGAGGGAAGCGGGTCTTTTTGAATCAAATGGCAGACATGTACCGTAAACGTTGAATTAACACCCTCCTTCAAATGTATGTAAGTGCCCCCTTTCGAATTATCGCCCCCATTAAGGACGAAAAATTTTTGCCTAATTATTAGCTAAAATACGCAACAACCCTGATACGAGAGTTCCCAAAACATTAACCAAGATAAGAAATTACCAAAACAAAAAAATTAAAACCAAAATCAAGAGAAAAAAGAGAAAGAAAACAAGAAAACAAGAAACAAGAGGGAAACATCCAAGAGCAAAGGAAAATGAAAGGAAATGTATCTTATCGTAACATAATTTATTGTATTCATTACATGTACAATGTAACATTAAACATTAAGGCCTCCGTCTACATGAATCTGGATATTTCTGAAACCGCACATTTCCTTTCTCACAAAATGGCCTTCCCTCAACGCTAAACCAGTGAATCCGATCATTCATCCGCGGCCTATTCAAGTAGAAAAATATGTCGTTTCAAAAATATCCGGATTTGTTTGGACAGGGCCTAAATATCGGCACCTGAGGAACTTGGTAATTGTTCCTTTGATCTGCTGGCTGAGCTCTGCTCTGATATATCTGTAACATAAAGAGATCTCTCACTTACATTCAAGAAATCTACTAGAATTAACGGCTACTAATAAAGTCAGCAGTGCCTATCAGACAGGTGTAGTTTTAACACTAAAAAAGAAAATATAGCTATGTGGTCAGCTCAATACGACTGCTGGAAAAAACAGACTCATCAGCTAAGAACACTTGGTGGTGGTAATGTTAAACCTTAGAAGGTTCTTCTAATCTAAACCCTATTTCACAACAAAATCCAAAACTTTTTTGCTGTTCCATGATTTTACTTCAATCTCTTTTTGGTTTAAAATAACAAGAGATTTCTTCAATGTTCTTACCGTTTGCAGGTTCCTTAAAGAAACCATAATAATTACAATACGACTATTATAACCGGGGCTACCTGGACCAAGCTGACCAATCGGATTACAGGAAAATAACAATACATTCCGAGAAAGTTAGTTGTCAATCATAATTACTACAAAATGAAATAAACAGCATGGATCAAAATCAACAAATCACAACCAACAGACGTAACCTTTCGAACCCGCTGAAGAAAGCCTGTGTTTCCTGAGAAGTCCAATCAAGTGTGTGAAGGAGGCGAAAAATGTAAACAGTTATAATTTTGACTTGAGGTCGAAAGTCATTGCAAAGCGATACTAGCAAAGAAGTGTCTCGTAGATGACAAAATATCAGCTTGTGTCAAACAAGTATGTCTCCTTGGTGTTGTAGATGTACAGTACGTAAAGTTTTGAATAATAAAACATTGTCTGGTGAAACATTTTGCGTTTTTCAAAACGTTTGCTCTCAATATTTAAATTTTGTGCTTCAAATAAATTATTGTTTTTTGCAAGCTGCTGATTGGCCCACAACCAACTTTCTTAGGAATGTATTGTTATTTTCCTGTAATGTGATTGGCCAACTTTGTCTAAGTGGCCCCGGTTACAGTAGTCTTACTGTGATATCGACACCGATATGATTAAATCTAATTAGAAAGCTGTTATAAAGAGAAAAAGATGTCATGTGTGGCACCTATCCCACAATGCAGTGTTGAGCTTACTATGGCATAAAGGAAGTACACTGTAATGCACCCCTTAAGTTTCCGTAAAACAACATGCCAAAAAGGGACATAACATTACGAGAAATATTTACCTTGGTAATGAGGCCATGAATGAAAAACACAGGGCTCACTCAAAATGTGTGCAACAAGAGATGCTGCCATCACACTGGCACAGGAGGACCAACTCTCTGAAGGCAACTGACAACCATCTGCGTAATCAGCTATCCCTTTTACAATTAACCACTCAATTTGACAGTCAAATGCTGCTGTAAACACTCCTATAGAGCAACAAAGAAAATGGCACTTGAGTTAATGTTGAAGACAGTCCTACATCAATATAGCTTACATTATTTTGCCTAACTTTCTATAAAAAAAAAAAAAATTGGAAGACAGATGAAGAATGTAGAGGATGTGAACTGTACTGCCTCCTTCCCAGTTGTGTCAGTTTGCATTGAGGTTATGGCAGGCTTGCACTTTAATTTTCTCTGGCGGACATGCTTCAGGCAGGTATTAGGACTTCTATTCATCTTCAGTAGTAAACTGCTTTTCTTTAGTTTTTATTGCAAGGGAAAACGGGAAAAAAGGGGAAACCATGTCCTGTGACTCCCCTGTTCGCTGTCCCCTTTTTTTTCTTCAAGCACCTGTAGATTGGTTTGGGTGGGTGCCACTCACAGGGTTGTCATGGTTACCTTCCAGGCTCACTTGCGGCTCCTTTCAGTTTCACCATGCACCTTCCCCACTGAGACTATCCATGGCACCTTAGAGAAAATCATCCGCAACTGAGAGAAATCTTTAAGGAGCCCCCCATCATCTCATATCGTAAGGGAAAATCCCTTAAGGACATCCTAGTTAAAGCTAAGCTATGAAGGCTTCATTAGAATTTATTCATCCGCGAACTGCAGGAGTCGTGTAGGCTTGTCAACACTTTTATCACTGTCGTACCTAGTCGTTACTCGGTTCTTGTGTATTTTTACTTCCGCTTCCTTTGGAATTGAAATTTTGTTTTTTGGAATTCGAATATGTGACGTGACTTTAAGTTCAAATTAAAGGTTCCATTTGGAATTTTGTGAAAGGTTGCATTGTTGACGATTAAGTGGCTTATTAGAGTGGAGAAGGTGAATTGAAGTTCAAATCATGTAATTTGCATTCTAGTTGGAATGGTGATTTGAACTTCAACATCAACGATGTCGAGTTTTCCCTTTACGGTTTCAACTTGTTCAAAGTAACTTCAAGTTCGAATGACGCTATTTCGACTCCATTCATTACGATTTCAAATTCATATGACGAGATTTTGACATGGATAGTCTAATTTTTGAACTTCAAATTGTATTTTATTTTCAATTATTTTTGTCCGCAAATGTACGCCATACAGCGGTCTCCACCACCAATCGAATATGGGGCAGTCTTGGGCTTTAGCATTATTTTACAGTACTTTCCCTATAGTCAATCATTTTGCTCATGTTGCTATGTTGCTTTTGCATTTTATGTTCGCAGTCCTTCCTTCCCTTTGGATATGTTTTGGTAAGTATCTGCACATTTCTCCACTGAAGGTCTCAGTGTGACAGTGCCTGCTCGGTCCCACTCATAGGGTTGTCATGGCTACTTTCTAGATGTGCTTGCCCCCCCCCCCCCCCCCCCCCCTGCTCCCGTAGCTCTTCTCCCACACCTTTTTTTTTTTTTGTTTATTTTTGAATATTAATTTTTTTTTTTGATTACAACAAAGAAATATTAAATAAATTAAATAAATATTAATAAAAAAAAAGTGGGGAAGGGGGTGTTAGAGAATTATATACTTGGCTCTTCTCGTTTCTGCTATGTTTTTTTGTTTTTTTTTCGCCCCCCTTCCTTCCCTTTTTGTTTTTTTTTGGGATTTTCTTCACCTTTTTCCACCGAAGGGTTCCGGTGGGCAGTGGCCGCTCCGGCCCCCCCCTCGGGGTTTTTTTGGTTCTTTTTTGATTTGTTTTCCCCCCCCCCCCCCCCTTCAGTTTCACCAGGCACCTTTCCCACACCTATCTTTTGTCAATGGGTATAATTTGCAGATATAATTGTTGTAACAATTGTAACAGCAATCTAAGCAATGATTGCAAATTAACCTGAAAAAAAATTAAGGGGGAGAGGGTTCAAGGGAATTTGAACCCATGGCCTCCGTGTTTGCATGACAGTGCTCTAACAACTGAGCAATGATGACCCATAAAATATTAATTGGGAGCAGGCCCATCATTTCAGCAAAAAATTATGATAATATTAAGCTCAAACAAGCAAACAATCAATGCAATGCCTTGAAATTAACACTGAATCAAAAGCAACCAGCACATCTATAGAGTCAAAAGAGACCGGACTGCATACACTTCCTAAGGCTGCCTACACTTCCTAAGGCTGGCTAAAAAGTCTGCTCACCTTCTCCTTCATTTTCGATTGCCATAGCCTGAGGATTGGTTTCAGCAAGTTGATCATGCCGCCATTCAGCTCTGACTTGTTCCGGTCCACTCAAAAACTCAGCATCAGTATAAACTTGAACTTGCTGAGCTTCAACGTTCTTCAAAGGTGCTTGCCAGCCATCAGCACAATTCTTAATGACATCCAGGAAGCGTTTGCTCACATAACTTCTCATGCCAGTTGACCGCTCTTGATTGCTGGTCACTGCCTTTGATGCATATGTTGCTAATTTGGCAGACACAACAACATCTCCTAACTTGGACTTTGCAGGGTTGAGGCCACTACATGTTCCTACTGAAATGACTGCTTTGGGATGTAGCAGAGAGGCAGTATTCTTTACAGATACAAGAGCACCACCAGGACCAATACCATTTCTGTAACATCTTAGTAAAGCAACTTTCAGCTCCTCTTGACTTTCACCCACATCAGAAAAGTAAACATAGCCAAGATCATCAAACCAACATTTGTAGGGGTTTTTTAGCTCACTGTAACAAGCTAAGAACTCACAGTTTGTAACTGTAAGTAACAGAACATCAACAGGAAGATCAGCATCTTTTGATGGTTTGGTTACTGCTTTAACGTCAGCCAAGGATGCAAGAACTTTATCCAGTTCAGGAGGGTCCTTACCATGGTTATTTGAGGTGCTTGGAGCATTCGCGGAAGAAAAATGGAGACCAGTGGTAAGCTCAACATCACTGCCCTCTGATGCAAGGAAGAGGAAGAAATGAAAAAATAAAATACTCAAAGCTGGTTCAAAAGTCATAATTATAAAGGATTTTGGAAAATCTAGTTTTGCAGGCTGTTACACCAGCCTAATGTGAAGTGTATACAATTCATGTGGGTGCACGGCTGCAAAATAAATCAGTGGTGCAGTAAGAGCCATGATCCGGTTCCTCGAAAGATGATTAAGTTTAACCCAGGATTGGATTACGCCAAATTTTGAGCAAGGTTTTCTTGTCTACAAACAAGTAAGTCAAGGTTACAATTACTGTTGAACCTTTACTCTGAAAAACAGTAATGATAACACAAAATATTACCCTAAGCAATACACAGGAAGGTAAAAATAAATACAAAAATAGAATGAAATTTTAATCCTGGATAAGCACTAATCAGCCTTTCAGGAACTGGGCCCAGATGATTACCAGGGCTGTGCTCTAGCAGAGCCCGGTGGCCTTCCAGGAGCCCAATATTTTCTCTTGGGGCAACAAGAAAATCTTAGTTTTTTCATACAAATCATATGCTGAGCTCCCTAGATTTTTCAAGTTCAGAGCACCAGGCTCCTTTTAACTGTCCTTAGAGCACAGCCTTGATTACGGTGTGGGGGAGCCAGGGACCAGTGGCACACCCTAAATAAGAATGGTCTCAAATTTTGTGAGTGGCTTGACTATCCACCCTGACAATTTACTCATGTGAGAAACATAAAACCAGTAAAACCTTTGGACCTGCCATGTTTTAGGGCACTGCAGCACATGTGAGCCTTTCTGAGAAGACTGTTGGCAAGTCTTTGCCTTTATATACATGTACATACACTGTCTGAATAATATTCAATTTAGCCATCTTATGATAAATGCATTTAGTGAGTAATTAACTAGGGGTGCACTTCTTACCTGCTTCAGTGATACTCATCTCGATCATCCTTTCTGTTAGTTCATCGCACTGTTTCTTCCAGCTGTACTTTTTTGAATATGCTCCATGTACCACTTCAGACTCTCCAAGACGCATCTCCCTGCCTTTCTGACGGACAGCTTTGATCGCATTTGCCCAATCTTTAGGATCTTCTGACTCTACCACACAGCTTGAACCATGCGGAACTTTCCTCAAAGCTTCTCCAAATCCAGAGTTCCCACTGACCAGCACAGGTAGACCAGCAGACAAAGCCTCAAGGGCAGCTAGACCAAAGCCCTCAGTTCGTGATGGCATTACAGCAAGATCTACTTCACAAAATAATTCAGCTAGCTTCTCCCTGCTTTCATTAAAACAACGCACCCTGAGTTGACTGCGGTCAATGCCTTGCTGGAGTAACATTTCTGCTACTTTCTCTTCTTTACCACTTGTTGCTCCTACAAACACAAGTTTGTAAGTCATGTCTTTCAACTCAGCAATGGCTTGGGCAGCAATGTCATATCCTTTCAGCTGGAAGTCTTCATTATCGCCACGCCCAAACACTAAAACACTGAATGAGTTCCTTTCTTCAGTGGCTTGATTAACAGCAGCAAACTCGGTTTGAAAACATGTTGATCCTTTCCGGATGGACGAAGATAACCTGAAAAAGCTTCAGCCAGCTTGGGTCCAACTGCTACAACTTGATCAGCTAATTTGCAGAGTTCAACCTCCACTTGGTGCTTCTTCTCACCTCTGGAAATGCATTTTTCATATCCTTTGTATATTCCAAGTTCTTCTGGAGCAGTGTGGACAACCTGAATCCACTTACAGTGAGGACGATCACGTTTTATACCCTGCACTTGCCGGCCAAGAACAGTGCCATGTCCTATCACACAGTTAACAACATGGTCTTCTGGTAGAAAGGACAACCAGTCAACCGGGTCATAACCTGCCATTTCTTCTGCTTCAATGAGATGAACATTGTGACTTGCAGCCACTTGTTTATCTTCTTCACTGCACTCAGGGAGATAAACACTGACCTCCAGTCTGGGATGTTTTGCTAACTGAATGGCCAGCTCTCGGTTGATGGTTGACAAGCCTCCTTTTGTTGACCTCCATTCACTGCTTAACAGAGTTACTCTCAATTTCCTGCTGGAAGTGGAACTAGTATTGCTTTCATGGCCTTCCTGTGATGTAGAAGCCAAGCTAGTAAAGGATGAATCCTAAAAAGGAAAATATTATAGCAATTCAATTTTCAAAAAACAAAATTTATAACAACAATATATACAATACAATGTACTAAAATAATTATTGTGGGATGTGTTTAACTTTTACTTTCTTTGGTTTGCATATATGCCCGTTAATATCATACATAAGAACACTTAAAATTAAACAGAAAGGATGCGGTGGTGTGGAACGTCCACATAGTTCTCTGTTGTCTGCATGTACTGCATATTTGGAGAAATTTCCTGCATAAAACTAACAAAGTCGCCAAACTTGCAATGGAAAAAATAAATGACTATTATGGCTAAATGAAATTTAGGCTAAGTTAACAGTGACTTTGTTACAAATAGTTATGGTGAGTCCTGCAGGACTCATCTTGTGAAAAATCAGGATTCCCAGTCCAGCTGGAACCAATGAGTCTCAGTTAAAAAAAAAAGAAACAAGTCTCAAGATGAAATGCTTGGGCCTTTTGATTGAAACCAGACAGTTAATCTGAAGACAGACTCCAAAACTCTGTATTACAGTATACTGAAATTAAAATATAGTCCTTCTCTTTTTAAGCACAACAAATGCTATAAAAGAGATAATTCACATTGTTAAACAACGGCTATAATAACTGCCACAGAAATTACAAGAAAGGGATATTTCTACAAACACACGTTCGATTACTGATCTTTGCATCCTACAGGACACATGACATGAATTATTTTGCGTCTTTGGGGATTCTTATGCATCAGGGACGCAGGATGCAGAGGTAACGAAATTACTGAGTTAAACTTGAGATAATGCTGGCGAGTAGTCTCTCAATTGTGATTTTGAGAGGCGCTCTAGCGTTACGAAGGAACCATTGGGTTTTACAGCTTTTCAGCTGAGGTCAGTCCATTATGTTTGCATTGCTTCTTGTTGCTTGTGCTTCTTGGTCTGTTTTGCTCCCTTCCCTGTCCAAAGGTATTCTAGGTTCCACTGGTAAGCAGTGTGATGGTGCCTGGGTGGTTGCCACTCACAGGTCTGTCACGGTTATGCATTGCTCTTGGCTTCGGTTCTTTTGGGCACCTCCCCCCAAGTTCATCTTTGCTGATGAGTTTAAGCTGAATTTCTTTTTCAGAGGGATAAAATTTAAATGATCCAGTTTTTTGTCTATACATTGACCAAAACACACTGTTTCATTTGAAGTGATGGTTAAAAAACATTAATGGGACCAGAAACTAGTTTTGTTCTTACTCAGATTTTGTTTGGACAAAATCATTGGCACAGTGTTCCAAAAAATTTGGTAAGCAGGGCAAATATCACAGTCTACTGAGTCATCACAGAAGCACAGGCTACTCAAGCAAACTATTTTTCTAAGGGGAATAATAAATCTGTTGTACAGTACCGTTCAAAAGTAAGTTGACAAAAAAAATGATTCTTGATTGCGTCTCGACTCCCGATACTCGATTCCTGTGAGACTCATCAAACCGGAATGGCCTGAAGTAATTAAGTAATTTGCTGTCTACTCTCAATACTCGATTGTTGTGAGAATCTAAAACCTTTGTTTGGGCTTTGAGTAATCTTCTAACTTCTATCACATATGAAGAAAATTTCTACTCTAAAAAATAACAAACTCGATCTACTCAGCATTTGATTCCATTGAGAAACGCCTTAACTTTGCAAATTCAAACTAAGATCCAGTAGCAGCACTGCAGGTACTTCTCAAGCTCATGAGCAAGGATAGCTGTTGCGTAGCAGAATATTCTAAAGGTTTGTATGGATCGAGATTTAAGCAAATTGTTATTTAGGGGTCAAAAATAGTAATAAAAATACAGGAAAATGCAAGCTTTGTTGTTGGCAGTAAAAAGTCATTGGCCTCAGAAAGCAAGTTCTTGAGGTGAAATCTATTCGGGGAGATGGAAATTGATGCTGATTTCTGACCAGGTCAAAGCTCTAATTGATTGTGTGAGTTGAGAAAAGTTTTCATGCGACGATTTATGTGGAGAAAGTGAGGGTTTTTCTGAGTAATTTGATTATGTTTCATCCATGTTAAATGTGGAAATATTATGAGTGGTTTTTGGAAGTGTTGTGATTGCTGTGAAAGTGATTTATTGTGTGATTTGGTGAAGACGTTGACAGACAAAACACAGGTATGTGGTTGAGCTTGTGTTACCAGAATACTGCCAAGTATAAAGACACTTCATGAGTGTTTAGTTTACGTGATTTTGCCTTAGAAAGCCAATTCTGTGCTCAAAGATTAATGGCTTCTTAATCTGCAGTTTTAGGCAGACACTTACACTGTAGCTATGGGCCTCATGGTTCAACTGACTAAAAGGTTAAAATTTCTGGACATTTCAAATAATGTTGTTTATTTCATCGCAAACTCCCGTTACTTCTGCGAGAGAAATTTGTTGTCTGTTACCAGCAATAATAAATTTGTCATTGTTATTAAAAAGCATCAGCTAGTGACTTTTAGGCACTAATTTCCATTTGACTTGGTTGTCAAATTGTGAAAAGGCACTTGAAATTTCTCTCACCATGTCTTAACAAATCCAGACAGATGTATTTGTGGGTTTTGTGCCGGCCATCCTTACGTCTAAAAAAAAAGCTTTCATGCATGGTGACGGCTCCAAATTAAACACACTTTTCAGTATGCCCCAAATTTTACCAGGAAAGCCTTAAGACTCCCTCTGTTAGTACCTTCTATTCTAGTCCTATTGTCCCCTTCTTAATTTTTTTCTTCCTCTCTAATTTTTCTGGACAACTCTGATAGGCATTCTACTGTAGTCAGTGGGAGTAATTGAGAAGAAATAATTTACAGTCAAACCGACAAGTGAACACTTAAAATATTTCAGATATCATTATTATAATGTTATGAGCAATCGCAGCAAAGTCAGCTGGCAGTAACACAAGCTTTAAGCCACAAACCCAAAAACAGAATACATTGTTGTTTCTTGCAGCAATTTTGTCACCCCTGATTGACTTTTTTCTTGCAGCAAAATAACATTCCAGAAATATTAGTGGAACTCACAGTTTTGTCAATTTGACTGCAAATCAGTTTACAGTGTGAGGCTATTTTCTGCACAGTATGTCTTAACATTGCCACAAAATTTTCATATTTTTTTTCCACATCCTGTCAGATGCTCAGTGCTTTCACATGCAGGCAAAAGAGTGGGAAATTAACAGGGCTGTCACTAAGGGGCGGGGGCTGGGGCTGGGGCTGGGGATTTCCCTGGCTACTATGAACGCGGCTCCCGGTTACTTTCATAGGAAAAATAGAAGAAAAATATAGGACCAAAAGAAATCCCTGGCTGTTTGATTCCCCGCGTACTTGTTGTATTTACCCGACAACTTGAAATCTTAGTGACATCCCTAAATTAACAATTATCTGCATCTAGCAGTTAACCACAACAGGTTAAGATCAGAATCAGGTTTAGGACAAAGAAATTTAACAGTAAAAACAAAAACCTAAAGTACCCTTTGAATAGCAAGTACCTTTAATTACCTTTTTAAGCCTGGACATCACAGGAAGCCTTGCCTCACAAGTTGGTAATTAACTACATGTACCTTTCAGACCCTGTGCACAAATGAGTAATAAGTTTAGTAAATATACAGCTAACTGTAATATTATTGTTGTTCTGCATGAGATTACATAATTTACAATAATGATAATAATTTAATAATGAATGCTAATTTTTTAATAATGTTTACAGGGCAACAAACCTGTCTAAACCAGGGCCATGTTAGACACTTTAAGATTTATTTTAGCAAAAGGTTTCTCAGTTTTAAAAGTCAGATTTCTTTGCTATGAACAGAAACTGTGACTGCAGGCCAGTTTATGTTTGGTTGCCCCTGTTTTGAGTGTGGTCCTTGCAATATCTGCCCTCACAGAAATAAAGTATACTTTACATGTAAGTATACTTCAAGTATACTTATATGTGTTTCTCAGGGGAAAAAAGTATTAGAAGTATAATTCATTTGTAGTTCAAGGTTCATTGTGGATTTTTTAGCATTTGGCTGTAAAAAATAATGGATTAATCAATTAAGGCCCGCGTCATTTTACTTCCTTTTTACGAGAATCTAAAGAAATAGGATGAAAACTTGAAGCAAAGCCATATGCGACCATCAGCCGTCTTTTCATTTAGGAAAACGTGTAGGTGTTGAGTTAATTACCCCTGACTTGCAGTGGGATAGAATCATATACAGGATCTTGAGGATTTCCTAATAGAGTCACGTATAAATCATTTGCAGGTTACCTAACTTCTACTAACCGGCGATACAGATTCAAACCAAATGATTATTATCTTGTGCGTACAGCTTTGCTGACCATGTCTTTACGCTTGAAATTGAATATATTCACCTTTGATGAAAACCGATAACATTCAAAGGCAAAGAAGGGACACATGAAATAATTTCAAATTCTCATTTGGTTTCACAACCCAAATAAGGGGCAATTCAGGATGAGAATAAGAAGTTCAGTAGAGCATTTTTCCTCCTTCATTAACAATAAGCTAATCCACTGCACAGTAACTTAAAACTAGCAAACATCTAACTGTCTTACTATAGGTAATACACACATATAATTAAACACATGTATACAAGTACCTTAATTCATTGATGCACCGTGAGCCTCACCCTTCAGTAGATCAAAAGCGTTATCACCTCATGCATATTAAGACCAATGCAATTTACATTCTGAAAAAAGGAAAATATCATAGTTCCTGAATTGTTTTATTGCAAATCTTCTCTGAGATTGCATGAGCAAACTCCATTAAGCCACTATTTGATTAATAAAACAGTGAGCATTTAGCCCTTTGGGGTCAAATTTGAAATTTTCAGAGCAATTATATCCTCACAAAAAGATGGTCTCAGATAAATAATAATAATAATAAAACTTTGCTCTGTCATTTAGCTTTCCAGATCAAAATAGCATATGTGGCCTGAATAGGTATTTAACTGCCTTGAGTTTGAGCTCATTATTTGCTCCATGAACAAATTTCTGTTCAAACAAAACATAGCTAGATATATAGTACATCTGTACATTCATCCAACCCCCATGAGGAGTTCATTGTCACGGGAAGTTTATTGACCAGCTGCAACCAGCAGTGTTCTTTCTCGAAAGGAACTTAGAGAGAGAACCCTGGGGAAGAAGTTGATAAAAAAAAAATTACACCAATTCTACAATTGTCTCTAAAATAAATTACTAACTGTTTTGTAATAATTTATAGTAATATTTTAGTATTGCAAAAGAAGTGTAAACTAGATATCTCCAATGCCACATTTTACCTGAGCCTAGACCAACTCTGCTATTTGCAGGTAGTTTGTATTTTAAATAATTTACTTTATGGCTGAATCTGTGACTTAAGGTAAGATAAAGACAATTTTGTTTGATTAGCAGCTCCACGATTTGCAGGTAGTCTGCATCAATAAAGTTCCATCATCATGTGTGCATGTGGATTGTAATGCCAGAAGTCTACATTATAGCTTAAAAACGCTCCCATACCGTTAAAAAAAAAGACACAAATCAAATTTTACCAGGCAGCACCAATCATAACATTTTTTGAGCAATTTTTGCACGCATAGCATTAAAACAGTGGCCCAGCTTTTTCAAGTTTTAATCCATGTCCATTCTTGCCATCCATTGCCACAGAGGACAAGAAACAGTTACAATTGTACAATGCCTAGATATAACAAGACTGAACCATTATTTTTGAATTTCAATTGCTGCAAAAAAAGGTTTTGCCTTTTAAAAAGATAGCAAATAGCATGACATAGCCCCTTTAAGCCCTGATATCCACCTACAAATTCTCCAAACTGACCTCCATACATTTCCTTAAAGAATCAGTGGAGAGAATTTGATAACAGATCGAAGTATTTTCTCTTTAGCGATCATTTTATTAACTCATGACCATTTTCTTGGCAACATATGGATATTGTTAGGAGAAAACTGATGTTGGTCACCATTAGGAGTTAAAGGGTTAAGATACCGCTACTCAAAGTTTCAGGAGTCTTCCACTTTCATTTTGCTTCTCCCTTCCCCCGTGGTCCATAAACAACATCATCAGCTATCATGAAAATATTATTTGCTTTTGCAAGCACGTTCTTTCGTTACTCTTCTAACAATACTGTTAACCCTTTAAGCCCTGAGAGTGATCAGCATCAAATTTCTCCTTGTAATATCAATTCTTTGTAAAACAGAGTGGTCATGAGAATGGGCGATTCCAGAAAATATCCATACCATACCACGGACGGCTTTTAGGATTTCCGAAGGGGAGGGGGGGTTCACGATTATGGAATTCTGAGGGCATGGGGGGTATTTACGATTGGAAATCCGAAGGCATGGGGGAATTCCACAGGTGGGATTTCTGGAGTAGAAAGTGTAGAGTGAGTTCCTTGAAAACGCTATTGTTGTGGACTTTTGTAGTTCATAAATAAACCACGAACGTATGACAGCGGAAGCAGAAGACAAGCATCGATAGATCAGACCCGTGTTTACGCTCATAACTTATAGAAGTGAACAGTAAAACGTGGGTTTCACATTAACCTTGATGAATTTCTTGTCACATGAGAAAAAAACTGAATATATATCTTACTGCTTGCAAGTTTCTTGTTACTCCCGTCGGATGAACAGTAAAAAAACTCGCACCAGTCCCTGGCTTTGAAGGAACGCCTGTCAGATTAGAACACTTTTCGTGCACACTACATGACGTATAAAAGGACGCAACACGACTCGACGGTATATTTGACCGCCGAAAGATTTTAACAGTCTGAATTTGAGCTATTTTGCTTTGTAAACGTCAAAACAGCACAAGAAAACAAAGAGGAGTAAAATTGCCGTTAGTGGTGTTTATTTTTATAGCCAAATTCGGACCTAAAAAGGAGTTTGCACAGCCTGGCTACTAGCGGTAGGTTAGAGTAAAGCTTGTCGCCTTGCGCCGCTAGATCACAGCCTTGAGGAGGCATAAATTCATGTCTGTTTGTTCATATAGGCGTTGCTAAGTCGAAAATGTACTTCCAAAAAAACGGAAATTCTGAAGGGGAGGGGGGGGGTTCACGATTATGGAAATCGAGGGCATGGGGGGGTAACGCATTTTGGAATTTCCGAAGGCAAGGGGGGGATAAAACATGGAAGCCGTCCGTGGTTGGGTATGGATATTTTCTGGAATTGCCCAATTACAGACATGATCACACAAGATGTATTTGCTTGATATTTTATCAACTTCTCCGCACTACTTCTCTTGTAAATGAATAGGGGCAACAAATGAGAAATCAAATTTTGATCTTAGGGTTTAAAGGGTTAATATTCATGAGGAACGTACAAAGGAAATTAATTTTGAATGAGTGTGTGGAAATCGCATGAAAAGCTCATTTTTGCATCCTTTAAAATTTTTCCTTCTGAAATCATTTTTGTGAAACACCTCGAAGTTTACAGTCTACATTACGCCAGAGCTGCGCATCGTATTTTCAAGGTTGTTCTCCGTTTCCTGTGCTTAAACACTGTGTCTTATGTTTCTGTACATGTACTTTTAAACACCAACATCATTTAACACGCACTTCTATCAGTGTTCTATGTAACACGCAACTCTATTATTAAAAGTAATAAACTTCAGCTTCGTCCAGCGAGTAAACCCTAGCATGCTTACAGATGATGTTATTAAGAAGTTTCTCAAGTTTGAATGCAACGACTTACCTGATCAATCAAGAATTCGGTCAACAAGCATTCTCCGGATATTAAATCAAAGTAGCTTAATTTAAACGAGGATTTTTTGGCTGGACCTTCCGCAACGAAAATGATGAGCAAGGAAGTTGATACTGCGCAAGATTATCTTGCCAAATATGGCAGAGGCGTCGCCCGGATGTCCGTTTGACCTTATTCTATAATGACGGTCTTGGCGGAGTCACGCAATGCTAGCAACTGAGAAGGAGACTAATAATGGACGGATGATTTAAAAAGAACGTCTGATAGACTAAAAAAGCCGAGGTATGAAACGAGATTGCTGTCATCATAACTTGATCAATGACAGGCCGGGCCCCCCGATTCGTAGAACGTCACGCAAGCACTTGATTTTCAAGGGAATAACGCATCGTGCTGACAAGGGAATTCACTACAGGGATTACTTGTATGTTGAAAAGAGGAAACGGAAAAGCGCGGGTTCCCCAACATATTCAGGGCTTGAAAAAAACTTGAACTTTCATTCTCATTCTCAGGGTTAGGGGGAGCAGGGTTGGGGAGGGGGAGGGGCAGTACGTTTATTATATTTAAGTAATAGAAAACGTCCTCCGGGTTTGCGTAGCCTGATAATATATAGATTTAGCCAGGGCTAAAAGCGAAGCACTTGTTAACAAAACTTGTAAACAAAAAAAATTAAATCGTCTAATGCTAAACGGGGAGGCCAATGGAAATGGCATCAATAGATCTAATTAGCAAAAAAACAAATTGCACGTGCAGCACGCTTTTTTTTCTAATTAGCAAAACAACAAAATTTGCACGTGCAGCACGCTTTTCGTCCTTCTTTGCCGTTGTTTTGCACAACTACAACGCTGTTTTGTAGGACTAAACGTCAAACTTCCTAGTTGCACATTATTTTTATGGAGGAATTCTTACCCAATATTTTGTCTCCTGTGTTGATGTTCGCTTTTATTTTTCAGTGCCGCTCAGTTTCACCTTGCTGGCCACTAGCATTTCTCATTGTCTCAGAGCCGCTTTGAATTTTCATGTTTTTCTTCCTACAAAATTCTTCTCTTTTGTTCTCAGAAACTAGCTCTAGCTCAGTTTCTCTGTTATCCACGTGAGTGTAAACATCAAAATTAACGTTGAAAAAGACACGACTTTGTTGTTGTTTTTTCTTTCTAAAAGTCCGGGCGGCCATGCGATTTCTTTCCAAACAAAACCTTGAGTTGCATTTGGGTTGCCATACCTGTTAATTGAATTATTTTACATTGGTATGTCTGTGGTGCGGACGGACGGTCGGGCGGGCGGGCGGTCGGTGTACGATCACGTGATTACCAAATTTTCTCGGATGGGTAGTTTACCACATTTTTTTACCCATGGTGCTCCGCTGCGCGCTTCGCGCGCGAGAGCTCCGCTATAAACACGAGAGGGCCGTTGGGAGAATTCACGGTTTGCATAACTGCGGAGAATTCTCCCAACCCCTGGAGTGTTTAGTAT
Organism: Porites evermanni; assembly: GCA_942486025.1. Taxonomy (NCBI): domain Eukaryota; kingdom Metazoa; phylum Cnidaria; class Anthozoa; order Scleractinia; family Poritidae; genus Porites; species Porites evermanni. The sequence continues at coordinate 67,591 of CALNXI010001406.1, read as the reverse complement.
CAGACTATGCAAATACATACAGGAAAAAAGTTTCCTATTCCTTTTATAAATTAACTTTCCCGAGAAAAAAACGCAGATCTCTTTATTGTGGCACTGATTAAAAGAGAAATTCTTACCAGTCTAGAAGTCTTGTACACGAAGTTTTGCACGCGCACGCGTAATGCACCAGTCAATAGAGAGATTCGATTCACGTTTACGCCAAACTTGTACCACGTGACCAAGTTTCCCCCTTATTTTCCGTTTACTCTATATTTCTTCTACACAAAAATAAGTAGTTTCATGCTAGTTTTAACCATATGAATCGTTCGGAACTGTTTTTATCTGCTTATTTTCTATTCTGAGAAATTCTGAACTTGAGTCTGACGTTTGCCGTTTGCGGTAAACGCTGATGGATTCCTGGTAAACGTGAATCTGAATCTCTTTAATATAAATCCCCGCCCCTCATGATCAATCCTAGGACTATGCGGGGATTAGCCGGGGATTAGGCACAAGTATTGTGCTGCGATAGGCGGGGCATTAGCCTTATTTCGAATCTTGTGTTACTTTGGGCGGGGATTAGCTTGGGATTAGACTTGAAAACCCGTTTCTCGTTTTCGGGTCCGCGGCGATTCCACGAAGTCAAGCGGAAGTGCGGTAAGGGGGAATTTATTGTAAGTGTTTCATTTATTGGTAGAAAAAGAATACCTTTTTCATTCCTCGTGGAGGACTTTAATGCGTATCGCCTTTGTACTTTTTGGTCTTTGGTCGAAGTTGAAAAAAATCATGTTTTGAAGAGTGAAATGTCCATTTTATGTGGATGAATTCGCTTCGGTTCAATGTTCGTTCGACGTCTAGCAGCGCTACATATTCAAGGATTAGGAGGAATAAGAGTTTTAGATTGGATGAAAAAAAAAACAAAAAAAAAAAAGAAGAAAGTAATCAGTGAAAACTAAGACGAAATATTTATTTAACAACAGTTGCACTACTGTAATAAGGATTTGTGGGGCCAAAAGTTAACACCACCAGCAATGGACTTCATTCTATCTCTTATCATGGTAGCAAGCTGTTGAATTCCCTTCCTAACAAAAAAATAGTTTTGGTCTAGAATAGGGTATCGTTTTCCAGAAAACTGCTGATCAACTGGTTGAAGATTTTAGTCCAGACTAGGAAAACCGGGAATTGACGACTCAAAAAAAGTGAAATTGGCAAATCTTAATTCATCCGCAACTCAGTTTAATAGCAAAGAAGGCGTCGTCCTCAGTGATTCTGGAAAATAGCGACTCTAGGAGAAATTTGGGAGTTTTGTCTAGTTTGGGCCAACAAAATTCAGCCGAACAAGGTCTGGTGTAGGCTAAGGGTTGCGGGGTCCCAAGACCACATCCTTACACAAACATTCTGAAGTACCTGCCCCCCCCGGAGCCCAGGGTTATTGAATGTGATTTCGTCAGAAAATCACTTGCCTGGTGAGTATTAAAACTTGTATGCCCAGCAGAAAAATCAGTACTGGTCCATGACTATCGGGCGGGACTCTTTTCAAGCCCTATACGGGCAACTCTCGCCTTGCGGACACCCCGCTATACCGGACACCCTGATAATACGGACAGCAGCTAAATCCAATGAAAAACTAAATTACAGACATTTAGCTGAAATAAGCTCTCGCTATTACGGACTCTCGCTAATGAGGACACTAACTCAAGGTCCCTAGAGTGTCCGCTATAAAGGCAGTTGACTGTATATATAACCGCCAGGGAAATACAAGTTAAACAGTTTTTATCGTTAATGTTGAAGTTTTGTAAGTAGTCACAAATGTTTCATAAATTTTATTTTATAGACGGAATACACGGAAAGCTGTTCATTGTGTCGTCACGCAATGGCTTCTTCCTATGGAAAAGCGTTGCGTGACTCCAATTAGCCTGCAAGCAACAGGTGATGCGTATCAAAAAATCTCTCTACTTCTTAACTGAGAGCTTGATGCGCTCGATTGCAGGACGGTTTTATCACTTCCGGGAACACGTGTTCCAAAAGGAGACTTGAGTGGATTCTTCAATCATCTTTCAGCACGTGCCCAAAAATACAGACAGCAGCCAAATCCCTAGTCTCCCTCGCAGCCGTTTTTGGGATGTCACACAACGCTCCCCCAAGGAGCGTTGCGTGACATCCAAAAAAACGGCTGCGAGGGAGAGAACCAAATCCCCGGTAAGAATAAAAAAGAAAAGAGACGTTTGACTGAAATACATTCCCGCTATTTTGGACTCCTGCCGATAAAGAGAATTTCCGAAAATAACCCCTAGGGCTTCTAAGTTTTCAAAGGACTTTCTTTAAGGGGCTTAAGGAGACGTTAGGGAGCTTTAGCAAAGACGACGGCGACGGCAACGAGAACGGAAGGAAAGTTTGGCAAAACAACAATTTTGTTCATTTCTTTGCCGTCGATCGTTGTACGACTCCGGCGTGAAACTTCCCAATTTCACGTTTTATGGAGGACGTGGACAAAAGATGGGGATTTTCTTTTTCTTTTTCTGAACTTAGATAATAGCTTCTTAGAATTCAACTCCAGAAAAAAATACTCAACATTTGAAAAATGGAACTACAGTCAAAACCCCCTTAATACGGACACTGAGGGGGTGATATAAAGTGTCCGTTTTAACGGGGTGTGTCCATATTAAGCGGGTTGACTTTAGAGATAATGTAAGGGCTTTCTTTCCCCAGGGACACAGCAAACTGTTCATAATAATGAGGTGTCCGTATTAAGCGGGTTGACTTTAGAGAAAATGTAAGGACTTTCTTTCCCCAGGGACACAGCAAACTGTCCGTAATAATGAGGTGTCCGTATTAAGCGGGTTTACTTTAGAGAAAATGTAAGGGCTTTCTTTCCGCAGGGACAAAGCAAACTGTCCGTAATAATGAGGTGTCCGTATTAAGCGGGTTGACTTTAAAGAAAATGTAAGGGCTTTCTTTCCCCAGGGACAAAGCAAGCTGTTCGTAATAATCAGGTGTCCGTATTAAGCGGGTGTCCCGGCGTAAAGCGGTGTTTGACTGTAGATGGAATAAGAGCGATGAAAATTTAAACAGAGCGAATTTATTTTCTAACTTTAACGCTTTCTCCTCCTTCGGAGTCGCCATCGTGGTTGCTTAAACTCCCTGCTGTAAACCCCTACCCCCCCCCCCCCCCCCCCCCCCCCCCCCCCCCCCCCCAAACCAATAACATTAACTCCAATTTTTTTGGGTCTTTTTTTTTTATTTTCTTCAACCCCCCCCCCCCCACACTACCACAACCACACACACACCCAAACCAAACAAGACAAGTTGTTCCGACAAACACCTAATCGCACGACCAACACAACACAACAATGAAACACCCAGAGGGGGGCAGGCAGAGTCGCCGAGCAGGGA
>CALNXI010001406.1:7631-56564 GCA_942486025.1 Porites evermanni | reverse complement strand
TAGCATGCTAGTACGATCCACAGCATTGGCCAACTTTTTCAATGCACTATTCATGGCTAAGAGTTCGCACGTGCAACGCTGAGCTGTCTTGTAGTACAGCCTTTTCTACTGGCTATGCCAGTAGACGTTTGTCTAGCTATAAAAGCCTAGAACAAGTGCTCAGAGTTCACTTGGCTTCTGTTATTCAGCAAGGTTAGCGCTCAGTATACGATTCTTGTAAAATATTTCCCTCCCTCCCTCCCTTTGGAGACGAGGTTTAGGCTTCGTTTTGTGCTATGCGGTCAAATAAACTAGGGACACTCCTGCGCGGTGCGGTTAAGTCTGCGCAGCGACTTCCCCCAAGCTTGTTGGCCACGTTGCCGTTTAATATCACCTGCAAACCGATACTCTTGTCCGATCCAGCACGTGCTGTATTGCATTCAGCTCGTAGTGCTGGGGAGATAAGTGAGGTTCTTTGGTCACGCCATCGCTGGAAGTCGCATTAGGCTAACCTAGCGCAAGGCAGTGCTCCCCCATTAACGCCAACTTGTCATTGTTTGTTTTTATAATTCAGTTATGCGTTTAACATACATCGCGAAGGAACAGAGACATTAATGGACTGATATAGTGGTCTTTTAACAGAATTCGAGTTTGATCTTGAAATCCATATTTGTGCACTGACGTAGTAATATTATTAATGGAGTATGATTGCAATCTATTCCACCCTGCGGGACATCTAAAGACAGACAAAATACATTGGCAATTGTTGTCACGACTGGACCACTATTCGACAAGTTTTCTTTTACAAAAATCAGTGTCTTTTTTGGTATGGATAAGAATGGCGACACTGTGCCTTTAAAGAACGGTTCCTTTTCGTCTACCAGGAAGTTCCTGGGTATTACGAGCATTAATAACGCAAATAACAAAAGAGAAACTTACATGATAAGCTGACGATAAAGATATGTCCCTTTCATTTGCTAATGTATACAGCTCACTGGCTTCCTTCTTTGTCAGTTGAAAATCCCTGAGATTGAGAGAACAAAGCTGAGGAATACTTCTGAGACACTTGATTAGTTCAGTCACTCCGCGGCCCAACGGATTTCCGCCAAGCTCAAGGTACTTCAGTTCTGGTACGTAGACGAGTACATGGACTAAAGCTGTGACTTCCTCTTTACCCATCTGTGTATTATCCAGGTACAGCCCTTGCAGATGAGGTACATTGTGCAGGTGTTTGGCAAGTTCACTTATCCCGTGACCAAGTGGGTTGTATGATAAGGATAGGTGTCTCAGAAAAGTTACACTGTGTAAACCATGAGCTAAAGCTGTGACTTCCTCTTCACCCATTTGTATATTAAACAGCCACAGCTCTTCCAGATAAGGTACACTGTAAAGGTGTTTGGCAAGCTCACTGATCCCGTGACCGATTGGGTTACATGATAACCTCAGTAAGCCTAACTTAGGAACATACTTTAAAGCAGTGGCAAGTAACTGACACTCTTGATTCCCCATACCAACATTCCATAAATGGAGCACAGATAGTCGAGGCACATGGTGAAGATTATTCAGTAAACTGACAAGTTCACTTGTTGGGCCCTGAATTTCAATGTCACTCAAATATGACAGAGAGTGGGTCAGAGTCTGGTCAGATGTTTTTTCAGTTAAATCCAAAGAGTTGCAAATATCATGATTCTGTAACACGTGATCAGGCTCTTGAAGAGAAGACTTTGATGCTGATGTTGATGATCTATGCAGTTCAATGAATTTCGCACTGGTCAGTCCTCCGTGATAAAGGCGATATGCAAAGAACACTAATCGATGTCCAACTTTCTTAATGAAACACGGGTAAGGGACTCCATCGTGGTAAGCAGGGTAAGTATTCACGGATTGTACTTCACCATAACATGTCACAAAAACAGCATCCAAATCGGACATGACAGAGAACGTTTGATCAGGCCCAAATCTACTATTAAATACCAATGGTTCCTCACATGTAAAAAATACATAATCTGGCTTAAGGGAACTTGTTGATCTCAAACAATGTTCTCTAGCAACTGCAGGCAGTTCATTATCAACATTTATTATTATAACACCGTTAATACTTTGTAGAAACGAAGGATAGACAGCTTGCCTTTCTGATGTGGGGCAGGAAAGGAACAATTCGAGACTGATATGATAAAACTTTCTTTGTTTTTCTGTGAGTTCCGTAACAGAAGGGTTTTCACAGAAGTTGTAACCTGCCAGACCTTCTTTTTCTCCTATCATCTTCAGATGACGAAAAACAGCAACGGTAGCTTCTGATGACAACCCAGACACAAATTCGAAAACTTCAAACAGCTCCGTAAAACGTTTAAATGAGTCGACCATAGACAGACAGTTGAAGGATTCCTTGGCATTTTTTAATTCACGAACTAAAAACCAAGCGGAAAGGAATTCTTGCACCGATTTATGAAGAAAGAACGCCAGTTTCTCAGGATGAGGAGAGTCTGAAAGATTAGAAGTCTGTAGAAAGCCAAAATCGATAAACTTTTCAAGGAATAACCTAATGTCCTTAGACAAGTTGCTGAGCTCGAAATAAAGACAGTCATTTAAAAGTCCCTGCCAGGCAAGTTCCCCTAACTTAACGAGGTCTTCTCTGTATTCATCCAAGCTCCTAAGTGTCTCATCTGATGTTTTGGCGGTAACGTGATCAAGCAGCGTCTGACAAAATTTGTAATACAGGTCTGAGCGGGATGTTAATGGTCCTTGATATTTCTTCCAGCTTAGAACCAACATTAACAGTAGGAGTGGTATTTCCGCCAAGCGCAACAGGCCGCGTCCAAATAGAAATTCTGTAAACTTGTTTACTTCTGTTTGATCACGAAGGAACTTGAGAGCAAACTTTTCAATTTGCCAAAGACGAAACCCATAAATTTCAAACTGAGCATGACTCCCTGGTCTTAACTCATCTTTTTTCAGCGGTCGCGTTGTCACAAGAAGAGTGCAATCTCTCAACTGACTACCTTTCCAAATCAGATGAACTGGCGATGATTTTTCGGCGCTGTATTCATCATAGCCGTCGAAAATAAGTAGGACTTTCTGTTGATTACGACGAATGTAATCATACAACTGACCAAAAACCACAGAGTCGTCAGCAGACAATAGTTTGGCCTTCTTTAGCACAGCACAGAAGTCTTTCGTGTTGTAAACATCTCGGAGCTTGATTAAAAGTACAACAGCAAACTTCTTTAGGATTTCTTTATTACCTCTTGACCAGTCCACGACAAGTTTCTTTGTCAATGTTGACTTTCCTATTCCTGGCCTCCCATACACTAAAATTCTCTTAGGAGTTTGATGATGACCATGGCTTGCGAATATCTCACTGTAATCTTCAAGCTCTTCTTGTGTTGTTCCAGCAAGTTTTCTGTCATCTCTTAGCAGTGTTAACTGCACATGCACCTCATCAATGTCCATGGTGTTATCCCGGTCCCAAGGAGTAATCATTACCTGGTTCGCGGTACTGTTGTAGAATGAACACAGCTGACTTTGACTCCACTCCAAAAAGGCAGCATCTGTTTATAAAAAGGTAATTCTCTTAAATCTTTTATCCTATTCTAGGAGTAGTAGGACTGAGTTGATTGAACAGTTTTGTGGTAGCAGTGACAATAGGGAACTTAAGAACCACCACGACGACTTTGTCGACGACGACCGGAAGTGAGTTACGGAATACTGCGCAAGCGCGACCAGTAAATTTCGTCGTCGTGGTCTCGTCGACGACGCCAAACAAAGTAGAATCACGTCGTCCTGCAATCCACAAGCCTTGGCAGGTATAAATCCACTGTTTTAAGCGATTTTTGAAGTCCTTTGCATTTTCTTATCCTCTTGAATCCAGGTATCGTTCCTTTTTTCTCCTAGCAAGCGATGTTGATTTAAACTTCGACTAATGAATTGTTTTTACCGCTTCGAAGAATGACAACAGCTGTGGAGGCCGAGCGAGCGAACTCGTAAGTGATAAATTTATTTGTGCGTATTTAGGTAAGACAAATCATGTATCTTTAATATAGAGGAGGAAATAAACTTTATATGGAAAACAGCTATCACATCAGAATGTCGCTTTTTCCAAATCTAAACTCTGACAGGCACTCGGACTCGGTCATCTCATTCAGGTCGAAAGTTGAATAATCTTTGTACGGAAAGCAGGTGTTTTTCCACTCGTAAAGGTCAGACAACTCAAAAAATTCTCCATCGTCCATGAAATTAGGCGCACGGCTTAAAAAATAAGATCTTGCGTTGTTTTAAAAGACGCCATTGCGAAAAACTTTGTTGCGAACGAACATCACAGTTTACATTTGTGTTTACATTCAGTGTCGTCGTCGTCGACCTACCGACCGACTGCATCTTAAGTTTCCTTTTTCCCGTCGAAACTGACGTTCTCGTTCCAGTCTTTTCCCAGTCAACAGACGTCGTCGTCGTGAACTCCGTCGTGGTTCTTAAGTTCCCTAATGGCAGTTTACCTAGTACGGTCATTTTCATCTAAGCGTGGATATTTTCTCTCAAGAATTGATTATAGGGCCTAATAAGGTTAACACTGGAGCAAGATAATTCTGCATGTGTTAAGCTTATTACCAAGTTTTAAACCGACGGTTTAATTGCGAGACTGACTTGTTGAACAATTTTTGAGATAATCAGGGACTTGTCCGAAATTAGCAGGGGGGAGGGGGGGAGTGGGAATTTTAAATTTGGGTTCGGAAATTAGGTGACCCATCCCTTCAATGGGAGTGACATTTGCTAACCCTCCCCTTAAGCTTGGCCTAAAATATCATGACCCTCCCCACCTTACAGAATTGAAAGAATAATGTTACAGGCTCTTTAAGGTGCAGTATTCCAAGCCAACAAGAAAAAAGGAAACAAAGACAAAATAAAAGGAAAGCAAAAAAAGCTAGGGCAAAAAGAATGGAAGCTAACTGCAAAAAAGTTATTGAAACCATTGCACCTCAGCAAGAGTCGCATAATGTTACAGAGCCTATCGGCCCATTATCTCTTCATTATGAAGGAATAAGTGGGCTCCTAAAAACACAAAGGCCATATATCCAATATGCCTTTGAGAAGGGTTGTTCACCAATGAATCACAGGACATTATCAAGCAATATCTACCCTTCAACTTAAATGAAAATCATGATGATGATGAAAGTGATTGATCAATGCTGATGACATAAATGATGATGATCGAGATGCTCACAGCAGCATTGATGGTGACGCTGAAGACAGTGATGAAAAGGATAGCCAAAACTCTAATAACATTAATAACAACATTATTCATAATAAAAATGCGATAAGACTCTATAGCATTGCCGTGTAATAAATGAAAAGTAGATGTTTGTTAAATTCTTGCAATAGTACTTCACAGTTTATATCCATAATGTTCCATTGTTCTTTAATTTTTTTCTTTTTTTGTACTAAATAAGGAACTTCCTTTTTCTTCTGCAGGTGAACCTCTTCCATGATCACGGGCCTATATTTGCATGACCCTCCCCCTTTTAACGGCCCATTTTTCATGACCCCTCCCTTTTCTGAGTCTCAAAAAGTTGTGACCCTCCCTCTGTTTCCACCCCCCTCCCCTGCTGCTAATTTCTGACAAGTCCCTCAGTATAGATTTCAAAACTTTCACACTACAGTTAGTTTACACTGTACTAGCCTCCCCTTCCAATTTAGTATTAGAAAATCAAAATGTCATGATGATTAACTCGAAACAAATTTTGCCCAATTAATAGCTAATGTACACAACAACCCTGACATGAGAGTTCCAAAAACATTTACCATGACGAAAAACAAAAAAACAAAAAAAATTAAAACTAAAAAAGAGAAAGAAACAAGAAAACAAGAGGAAGGGAAAATGAACGGAAAATGTATCTTATTGTAACATATTGGACTGCTTACAAGTACAATGTACATGTAGCATTAAACATTCAGGCCCTGTCCACATGAATGTGGATATTTCTAAAACCACACATTTTCTTTATCACAAAACTGCACTTAACCTCAACACTAAATCAGTGAATCCGCTCATTCATCTGCATCCTATCCATGTACAAAAAAAATGTGGTTTCAAAGAATATCCGGATTGGTGAGGACTGGGGACATAAATTGATACCTGAAGGACTTGGTATTTGTTCCTTTGATCTGTTGGCTGAGCTCTGCTCTGATATATCTTCAACAAAAAGACAACTCTAACTTACATTCAAGAAATCTACTAGAAATAACTTCTACTAATAATGTCACTAGAAGTGCATATCAAGTGTAGTTTTAACACTTGAAAAAAGAAATATACACATGTAGCTTTGTGGTCAGCTCAATACAACTACTGGAAAAAACTGACTCATCAGCTAAGAACACTTGGTGGCGGTTGTTCAACCTAAAAAGGTTCTTCTAATCTATACCCTACATGTATTTTACAACAAAATCCACAACTTTTTTGGTTCAGTTACATAACTGTAATTTAATCTCTTTTTGGTTTAAAATGACAAGAGGTCTCTTCTAATCAATGTTCTTACAGTTTGTAGGTTCCTTGAAGAAACCATGACAATAATCTAGACCAATATAATCAAATTCAATTAAAAAGCTGTTTTAAACAGACAAAGATGTCATGTGTGGCACCTACCCTATAATGCAGTGTTGAGCTTATGACGACATCAAGGAAGTACACTGTAACACACCCCTAGTTTCCGTAAAACAACATGACAAAAAGGGACATAACATTATGTGAAATATTTACCTTGGTAGTGAGGCCATGAACAAAAAACACAGGGCTCACTCAAAATGTGTGCGACAAGAGATGCTGCCATCACACTGGCACAGGAAGACCAACTCGCTGAAGGCAACTGAGAACCATCTGCGTAATCAGCTATCCCTTTTACAATTAACCACTCAATTTGACAGTCAAATGCTGCTGTAAACACTCCTATAGAACAACAAAGAAAATGGCACTTGAGTTAAAGTTGAAGACGGTCCAACATCAATATAGCTTACATTATTTTGCCTAACTTTCTATAAAAAAGAAAAAAAAAACGAAGCTCACTGGAGTTGGAAGACAGATGAAAAATGTAGAGGATGTGAACTGTACTGCCTCCTTCCCAGTCGTGTCAGTTTGGATTGAGGTTATGGGCAGCTCGTGGCTTTGCTCTGGCGGACATGCTTCAGGCACGTATTAGTGGGTTTACGCAAAAGGACGCAATACACGTATGCGTGACAAACGTGACAAGGCTATTACTTGCGTGTTTTGTAGAGATCTTCGCTTAACATTCATGTTTTCTGGTCTTTTACAAAAAGATCTGTTTAAAGGAAAGTGAAGTTTGGCAAAACGTTATTTGAAACAAAATTACTGTCACACTTGTCACACAAGGTTTGCTGTCTTCTTTCCTCTCCTGTTCACTATTACGGCCTCCATTCTTCAGTGGTGAGTTGCTTTTAGTTTTTATTGCAAGGGAGTTTGGGGTTGGTGCTTAATGCCCTTGGGGGGACTAGGTCCTGTGACTCGATCCCCTGTTCGCTGTCCCCCCTTTTTTTTCAAGCACCTGTAGACTGGTTTAGGTAGGTACCACTCACAGGGTTGTCATGGTTACCATCCAAGCTCACTTGCAATGCCTTTCAGTTTCACCATGCACCTTCCCCACACCCATCTATTGCCGTTGGGTTAATGTGGCTAAATGTAATTTAGGCAGCAGTCTCCATGCATCACTAATCGAATATGGGGTGGTCTTGGGCTTAAGAATACAGTGAAACCTCTTTTAAGCAGACCCCCAATTAAGCGAACACCCTCTGTTAAGCAGACACTAAGCCAGGTTCCGAAATTAACGTCCTATATTTTCCTTTACAAGGAACCTCTATTCAGTGAACACCTCTATTAGGCGGACGTAGACACTAAAATGAATTGTATTTGGATAATTTCTATTGTCGAAAACCTCTAGTAAGCGGACACCGAACTGAAATGTCAATAGCACAATTAGATTACGTCCTTGAAATGTGTAATGTAAAAGTTAATGTTTTTGCATTTGGAAGCAAATTAAAGTTGGTAATGGAAGGTAATGAAGTTGAACTCTGGATAACTTCTTTAACAACATGCAACTTTATCACAGTACAGAGTAACCGTTGAATGTTAATCGTTGACAAACATTGCGCAATTCTTACAAACCTCTACTAAGCAGACACCCTCTATTAAGTGGACACTTGGGAAGAGGTCCTGAAGGTGTCCGCTTAATAGAGGTTTCACTGTATTTTACAGCACTTTCCCTATAGTCAATCATTTTGCTCATGTTGCTATGTTGCTTTCGCATTTTTTGCTCCCAGCCCTTCCTTCCCTTTGGATGTTTTTTGGTATGTATCTGTGCATTTCTCCACTGAAGGTCTCAGAGTGACAGTGCCTGGTCGGTGCCACTCATAGGGTTGTCATGGCTACCTTCTAGGCTCGCTTGCAACTCCCTTCAGTTTCACCAGGCACCTTTCCCACACGTATCTTTTGTTTTCTTTGGGTTTAATTTGCAGATATAACATTGTTGTAATTGTAATAGCAATCTAAGCAATGATTGCAAATTAACCTGAAAAAAAATTAAGGAGGGGAGGGGAGCTTCAAGGGAATTTGAACCCATAGCCTCTCTGTTAGCATGACAGTGCTCTAACAACTGAACAATAAAGACCCATAAATTGGGAGGGCAGCCCCATCTTTTCAGCGAAAAAATTATTATAATATGGGTGTATTAAACTCGAACAAGCAAACAATCGGCGCAATGACTTGAGATCAACACTGAATCAAAAGCAACCAACATATCTATAGAGTTAAAAGAGACCTGACTGCATGCACTTCCTAAGGCTGGCTGCATATTAAAAAGTCTACTCACCTTCTCCTTCATTTTCTATTGCCATAGCCTGAGGATTGGTTTCAGCAAGTTGATCACGCCGCCACTCAGCTCTGATTTGTTCCGGTCCACTCAAAAACTCAGCATCAGTATAAACTTGAACGTGCTGAGCTTCAGGATCCTGCAAAGGTGCTTGCCAGCCATCAGTACAATTTTTAATGACATTCAGAAAGCGTTTGCTCACATAACTTCTCATACCCGTTGACTGCTCTTGATTGCTGGTCACTACTTTCGATGCATATGTTGCTAATTTCGCAGACACAACAACATCTCCTAACTTGGATTTTGCAGGATCTAGGCCACTACATGTGCCTACAGAAATAACTGCTTTGGGTCTTAGCACAGAGGATGCATTCTTTACAGACACAAGAGAACCACCAGGACCAATACCATTTCTGTAACATCTTAATAAAGCAACTTTCAACTCCTCTTGACTTTCACCCACATCAGAAAAGTAAACATAGCCAAGACCATCAAACCAACATCTATAGGGGTTTTTTAGCTCACTATAACAAGCTAAGAACTCACAGTTTGTAACTGTAAGTAACAGAATGTCAACAGGCAGATCAGCATCTTTTGAAGGTTTGGTTATTGCCTTAATATCAGTGGAGGATGGAAGACCTTTATTAAGCTTAGGAGGGTCCCCTTCAGGGTTGCTTCTATCATCTTTAGATGGGACTCCAGTTATAACCTGGACTGTGATGTCATCACAGCTGCCATCCTGTGAAGATTCTGACATCTCGGATCCTAACCATTGCATAAAAAACATAACATTAACAAAAACTACAGCGTATATGATACATTGCGGTGAATAAACATCAATTAGTAGTCTAATAAATTAAGGTACGAATCATTTGGTGGAGGAATTTCAAAATTAACTGCACTTGTGAATATCAGATGTGGCCTATGGAAGAGAGCAAGGAGAAGCTCTAGGGCTTCGTACACTGATTGCCACAGTCGTTTACAATGTCTCCAGCCATGGGTGTCGATCTCAACTTGAGAATTGTTGGTGCATTAACACACTCACAGCTGAAGACCAAGTCTCTTAAGCTGTTGTGAACTAACATAATTATTTTACAAGCATGAGCAAAATATAGTGATTTGTCAGTACAAGGTGGTGAGCAGATGAATTATTCAGCATGCATGGGCAATAATAAATAGACATTGAAAAATCATGTTATTTTGCGAAGCCGAGTTTAACAGTCATTTTAGACTTGAAGTGAGTTTGTTACACCTTGTAACAAGGAGTCTCAAAGACACATAACAGTGACAGTACCAAAAACTATGGTTTTAAAATGATCCATTACCCTGCTGAATCTACATTTAACTAGGAGACTATAGAGATTTTCGTATAATATGTAAAAAACGAGGGAGAATGTTTCATCATGGGTTCCAAACACCAAGAAACAGATGAAAGCACAAGGCCGTGATGTCTTCTCAGATGAAACAATAAGAAATTATGCTGTGAAATGTTTTCTCTGGTATTTCATTGTTTCCATGAGTTGTGTTAATCAATAAAACACCATTAAAATGCAAGTGTTTGATCTCAGATAAAAAACACGTTTTACCTCAGATGATAACCTGGTGGTGTTTTACCTGGTGTTTCATAAGGTATGAAGATTCATGATCATCCACCTGACCCAAATGGTTGTCATTTATTGGCTTTTGACTGCATGATCATGAATAATTAACGAGTTTGAAAAGTAATATATAAAAAATGACAGGCACGGTTTCATCTGATATCCAGACACCGAGAAGTGGTTTGAAAAACGAGGCGTAGCAAAGTTTTTAAAGACCGACTTCGAGGTACACGTGTCTCCATCAATCATTTATGGTACAATTCTTGGGGAAAGTCAAAGATAAATTTCGCAAAATTTTATGATAATAATTATCTGATATCCAAACCACCGTCACGGTAAGTTGTGATTTTCTTTGTTTTCTCTTTACGAACACGTTTGAGAAATTATTTTTCTGCGACCACAGGAACCAACACTGCGCATGATCAGATCAGTTTAATTAGTGCGTTATGTCATCTGAAATGTTCATTTGACATGTATGAATTAAATGCAATTCGCTACTTCTACATATGATACAGCGGATAAGACATGCCTTGTACCCCCGCCTCACTCCAGACAAATTTTGCATAGGAATTAAAAAGAGAAAACAATACTTTGCCAAATTATGGGTGGTAACCAAGGTGTATTATGGGCAATATAAAAGTGGCCTATACACTGAACCGTACAATATTTAAAGCTCAACCTAACCTAAGAGCAGACCCAAGACTCCGTGTTACAAAATATTCACTGTCATGACGTACGTTATGCTCTCTTTTGCAAAACAATGCACACTAACACTACATTCCTCCATAGTAGAAAAATACATTTCATTTTGCTAAATTATCCTGCAAACTTGAACAAGTATTTTAAGCAATGATTTAATTAGGTTTTTACGGCAAGTAGGTTTGTCCACACTCGCAATGCTCAGAAAACACGGGACTGTAGGTATTTTGACTGCCATTTGCATGTTTACATAGGAATTTCAGTTTGCATTCACTTCAAGAACTGTAAAAAAACTATTAAATCAAAAACTGTAAAAAAACTATTAAATCAAACACATGAAAAAAGATATTCCAGACCCATTCTAAGACTCATTAGTAATTCATGAAGAGAAAACATTAAGAAGATCACAACTGTGACGTTGGTTTGGATATCGGACAGTGGTGGATCCAGGGAAGGAGCCCAGGGGGCCCAGGCCCCCTTCTTATTTTTAGACCAAACTGACAAGGCCTGAATGGCAAAAAAAAATGTTTTGGGAGACCGCTCCCCTATCTAAGGTCTGGATGACCGGGCCCCCCTTATCTCAAGGTCTGGATCCAGCACTGTCGGATACTAAATACCATAAAATTTTACAAACTTTAATTATCTTTGAACACATATACAATGCAATGATTTTTCATAAATGTTTTGTTATTGTCCCGAGAGACTGAAAAAGGTTCGTTTTACCACCCTCAACCTTGTAGTGAAAAACTTGGGAACGAGGCTAGACAGGTAACTAAGCTACTTCAGTTTCTCGGGACAAAATGGGTGCTGTGTGGCAAAGGCCCATCAACGGCTCTTACAGACTATAAGGACTCAGGTCACTGACTATAATCTATTTCTTTACCTGCTGTTTTTGAGTGATCTCTATCAGCAGACTCTTGTTTTGAAATAACATCTGTAACAGCAAAAAGAATAAATTTGAACAAGACTGAAAATTTACAAGTCATTGTATTTGCTGACATTGAGGGGGATTATTGAAAAATGCATATGCAGGTATCAGAGCATAGGAACATATTTACTTACTAGTTAACCCTTTAAGCCCCAATATCCACATACAAATTCTCCAAGCTGATCGCCATACATTTCCTTACAGAATTAGTTGAGAGAATTTGAGAAAAGATCAGAGCATTTTCTCTTTGGTGATCATTTAATTAATTCTCATAACCTAATCTCTTGACATTGTATGGATATCGTTAGGAGAAAATTGATGTTGGTCACTATTGGGACTTAAAGGGTTAAAGCCCTAAGCATAATACACATATACTCTATTATAAAAGAGGAAACACAATAGACCTTGTCACGGTTTTCGACGCCATCTTGATGAGTTGGCAAATGTGTGAGAAATTACAGTGCTTGTATGACAATCCAATGTCGAATAATTCCGTAAAATGGCTGTTCTGGAAAAAATATGAACTGTAAACTAAAGCTACACAGCAAAGGATTTTACCAACGAGTTTTGGGGGTCGTTACTGTACTTAAATTTCTCCAAAAGCTTGCTTTAGCTTTTCCATTTATTTGTCTGCACTTTTTGCTGGAAAATTTTTAGAGACAAATGTATAGAAAATTTTTAAAAAAGGTTCTAGGTCTTCAAGCACATGTAACGCCCTAAAATTCTTTCAGTAGAATCCTTAAGAGTGAAGCTTTAGTTTACAGTTGATATATTTTTTAAAACAGCCGTTTTACGGAAATCATTCGACATTAGATTCTCGTACAAACACTGTAATTTCTCACGGAGTTTGGCTACTCGTCAAGAGGGTGTCAAAAGCCGTGACAAGGTCTATAGTAGAAATTATAGTTAGCCTGCTATCATTGGAGTTGCTATCACAAGTTATGCACCTATCAATGTAAATCCCGTGAGGGGGGAGTGCGGGCAAGGGGCAGGGATTTGATGCCTGAGACTATCCCCTTTGTCGGGCTTTTGATCGTGTGAAGCGACCCCGGGGTGGGGACATTTGACTTTGACCGACAGCATTCCTCAGAGACCTAGGGGCAGATAGTGGGGGCGAGGAAAAGTCTAAATGGGCGGAAAAATAAGGCACGAATAAAAGGAAAGAACGGCCAGAAGAGCCCCTGGGGACAACGTCTTACCAGACCAGTTCCAAACGGTCGCTGCCGTTCTGGCTTCTGATTGGTGCCAGAAAAACACAAGTTTTCTGGCACCAATCAGAAGCCAGAACGCAGCGACCGTTTGGAACTGGTCTGGTAAGACATTGTCCCCAGGGGCTCTTCTGGCCGTTCTTTACTTTTCTTTCGTGCCATATTTTTCCGCCTGTTTAGACTTTCCCTCGCCCCCACTATCTGCCCCTGGGTCTCCGAGGATGGACCGACAGAAGCCTGGTATCAGTTCAGAAGCGGTTACCAAGTCTGTCCCTCGAGGCTTTCTGAAAGTCACGCTGTTGGAGAAAGGTGTGAAGCTTTCATTTGTTTTAATCGCCATAATCCGATACTTTAAACTGTCATCTAAACAGATAATGTCTATTTTGTGAAAGTTTTTATCTTCAAGTTCCCATCTAATTGTAAAACTCGATTGAAATCGAATTCCACCATGAAAGTCAGAGAATTTTTTGCGGGTCACTGATCCGACCTGTTCCGACATGTTAAGCAGATGTTATAAAGCATTGAACATTTCATCAATATTATAATAGCACGGTCAATCTTCCTGGAGGGATTTTGTTGTTCAAAATAAGAGATGCTAGTGGGGAGAGAAAATACTTAATTACAGCAAGTAATTTAACAGAGCTTACATTAACCTTTATTAAATAAAAGTAGTAAGAACGTACTCTTGGAATGTTCTTTTATTTGTTTTATATAGTATTACAGTATTGTTTATTTAAATTTTTTCCCCCTGGGGTGGGGGCTTTTTTGACACTTTTGATTGACCTTTCGTTTCCCACCCTGGGGAATTTGATAAAAAAATTTCAAAATTTGTCAAATCCCCACCCCCCCTCCCCATGGGGTTTACATTGATAGGTGCATTATTTTGCTGCTGCTAGATCGCTATTTTTTGCTACTTTTGGTGTGAGTCGTCGACCAAAGTAAGTCTTTTATTTTCTTATAGTTATTTAGTAACGTAATTAACGAAACTATAGAGTCTTACAATATTTCATGAGGAGGACATTGATTTGAAGGCAAATCTTCTGGAATCAAACAGGATTGATCATTGTTACTATACATATATTAACAAAGTATTTTATATAATCTAGTTTAGTGTTTTTAAGATAAGTTTTGTTCAAACGGAATCGCTATGATAGTTTTTTGATTGTTTTATACATGGTGAGAGTTGAATATTATTGTCTCGGTTAATCAGCTCAAGTATCAGTTATCGGATTTTTCAGTTGTCTGTATCTTGCATCATAGGTTTATATCATTTAGATTATTCCACCTTTTAGTCTTAATCTTATAGTTAATGTAAGTAGTAATCGTATTCTTTAATTATCGCTTTCAGTTCCAACCTACATCTACGTCTACGTTTGTTACATCGATTACGTCTGCTATTACTACTACTCACTACTACTGCCATCTGTTACGTCGTAACTAGCCTACAAACATTGCTATTATATTGAATTATTGTACACGCGACTGCTATTGTTATGAACTCTAAGGATGTCATTAAATCTGCTTTAATATTCTATCACGTGGAGTTCGAATCATCTATAGCCTCGCACCGTGCTACCCCTGTTTTTGTTGAGATTTGGATTATTCACAACCTCCAAAATTTCAGCAATTACAAATATAACGTTGTGCCTTAAACTCTATTGCATTGTCAGTACAAATTTGAGGCAATTTTACTTTATTTTAAATTTTTCACTTGCAAACGACGCTCGGCGTCTAATGACTTTCATTCCAACTAATATACCCTTTACAATTTTAAAAAGTAAATTATGCTGCCGGCGGGTGGGCCAGCAGCAGAAGTAAATAAAAATGGTAACTGATAACTATATTAAGACAACTACAATTCAATAAGTCCCTTGCTTGATCAAAATAATAATTTACAGGAAGGTGCTCTTTAGTAAGTGAGGCGGTGTTGAGGACTAAATGTTGAAAGCATGGTGGTAACTCACCTGTTAAAGGAAGGTTTTCCTCCTTCTTCTCCTTGTTATGGTCTTCTTCGATATTTCCTATCAATAGATTTGATAGCTTGACATCCTTTGATTTTGCTACATGAATTATGGACATTACACAGAATACAATGGATACTGAAAAGACCACAATAATAGCAATGTTGAGGTCTGATTTCTCTTTGTATCGTAAGTCGCTGCATGTGAGCGTTGTATTTGCTGAAAAGCAACTATACTCCTCAGGATATTTAAGTTTCTGGTAATGCAAGAACAGTCCTATCATGACAACTAGAAGGACAATCTGAATGCAGATGTGAAAAATAAACTTCCGTAAAAATAGTTTCTCCAACTTCTTTTTTGTCTCTCCATCGTTCTCTTTATGGATGCGTCGCAAGTTCAGGGCACCTAGCAGAGTAACCAACAGCCAGCCACATCCTGACAAACCAAAGGTAATACCAGCAAAATTCAACGGTGTTAAGAGTGGACTCATGGCAGAAGTATAATTGTTATAACAACGCTGTGTTTTGAATTTAATTACTTCGGGCATACAGTTGAATTGCAGCCTGTCTTTGCTTTCATAGTCCTTAAGTTGACCAATAATATAGGGCCAGGCAGCCACAGACAATACCAAAAGAAAGCCACTGAATATGGTCTGAGACCTAAATGCAGCTTTGACGAGATCCATCACAAAGAAGGATCAGGTAATCTGAAAGAAACAAAGAATTGACACATATTAAGTTTAGAACCATGGGTAAGATAATTTGGTTATCTCATGTGCATCCAAGAAATTGAACCAAGTGATCTTATGAATAAATGAATGTGCCAGTCTTAACTATTGAATTTGCAATGGCTTAACAGCTAGCAGAGTGCATTTAAAATTAAATCTACAATAATGTAGAATATTGCCGACCTGACCAATACATTTTGGTGGATGGAACCCGTAGACTGACATCTGTACTGCCTAAAATCTTTTAGGCATGTGGGCAACTTCGCCATTTGCGGCACACGTGATGTTTAAGCTCTCTTGTTTTTGGCTTATAAAATTTTCGAAAACAAATTTTCTGTCAAAAAAAATATTTCAAACGTGTTGCCAACAAAGTACGTCAAATTGTGCATCCAAATGCTTTCAATTGATTGAATTAAACCAGAGGAAATTAATGAACATAAGCAGATTCCAGTTGAATGAGAAAAAAATCATGACAAATAACAAACTTCAACTTCAACCATGTGAACAAATAAATTTTGTTTTTAATTCTTTTTTAATGCCTGCATTTTTTTCTGGAAACCTTTTATCAGCCCACTTTCTAATCTGAGAAATTAAGCTTACAATGAAGTTTAATTGTCTCACACCTTTTAACTCTCATGGTTTGACTGTGAGACTCATGGATTGGGCTGTCAACTCATGGACTCACAATTTAGCCTTCAAATCTCATGGGATCGACTATAAGAAAATCTTAAAGCTGCCAGAAAATTCTGGTAGGAGTTGCATAATTTCAAAAAATCAGGCTTCAAAATACATGTATAAATTTGTATCAATCTAATTTTCGGGGGAGAAACTCAGGGTTCAATTGTTCCAATCTCATTCCCGTGAAACATTGGATTAGCTAAGCTTTATGGCAAATTCAAATGTCCTATCGACATGGATTAGTGAAACAAAATCTCAAACTAACTTAGAGACTTCAGGACCTCCCAGCTTCAGAAGAAAAGAAAATCAGCAGCTGGAGTAGCCATTGCAAATATTGTAAAACAATAATTATTAGGGAAAAGAATACTATGACAAAATATTCTGCCTTTTACTTTCAGTTTTATTTGACCAATGTTTTTGAAATCTCCACGTTTGGGGAGGTTTGTGGTGTATGTGCTGTAACAAAACTAAACCCCCCAAAATAATTTCACATCAAAATTGCAACCCCTCCTAGACCAAGTTCTAAGATAATCAGTTTGTCTCTCCATTGACTTCATAAGCAAAAAATTATCAGCAGATATATATATATATTTTAAATGGTTTATAGGGTCCTAGACCAAGCTTGGTTAAATTAGCATTCAATATGACAAAGAAATTTTGTTTTTAAATTCCCCTTTAATGCCTGCACCCTGGCAAAGATGCAAGAGGGGTAGCCCCAGGGAGTCATCTGCACAATCCAGTAGAGCGAGGTCAAAAATTCTACAGGGGTACAATTTTGCTGCTAGCAAGGAACCCTTCGGGTGAATTTTTTTTACAGTCAGCACTCTTGAAGGAAATGTGGATTTGCTTCAATGATAATATAGTTTGACAACTGTTACAGAGAATGTTTAAGTCCTGTATCTTAGAATTTCATTCCCTCTCTTTTTTTGAATTTTCAAAATTGACCCCCCCTCCCAAATTAACCTTTTTGAAGATCATACCCCTTTGCCTTCTCTGACACCCACCCTTCCCCTCAACTGGGATGTGATAAATGATTGCTTCCTAAGTGGCTCCCGCATTGCTGCGTTAGATTGGGGGGATACAGAATGTGCAAGTTTAAAGCCAAGGGAATAATGATTATGTGGGCTAATATAAAAGAAATAAGGCACTGATGATAGGCTCCATTTTTCAAAATGTCTTTTAATAGGAAGGGCCTTGTTAACCTCAACTGCCACACGACTTAACCTCAATCACCAGAGTGCTCGACTGCAGAATAGGAGGTCACGGGTTCAATCTCCAGTCAACTGGACCAATACTCATGGTCTTAAAATAACTAAGAAATGAAGGTACAGTACATGTACTGCCTTTGTCCTGCAATAGCTACAACCCTGGACAAAACCTGTTGAGACAAATCACGAAAATGCCTATTTTTTCCTATCATCCTGGCAAAAACTGAAACCTCCGCCAAATGAATGCCTGATTTCCCCCCTCCCCTTATCCAAAGTTGTTTAGGATAGCATGGCAATTATACACGCTGGTTTTCAGAACAAGACAACTTTGAATAGGGGGTGGGGAGGGGGCTTGCTTTTTCTGTTTAGAGGAGACAGGAGTAGGGCGCAAAAGTTAGAAAATAGATAAAATTGTCCAAGCAGTTTTGTCCGGGGTTGTAGATTTTCGGGCGGCTCAAATGACTATGTATGAAAATGGCAGTCTAGTCTCATAAGTTAGAAATCCGAGCATTATTTTAGTACTACCATATCATGCTAGATATATTGACACAGTCTGCTTTAACCCATTCGCCCCTGAACTGCCCGTAACCGCCCGTGCGGATCCAGGTCCTCTCTACCCTTTGTGACGTCATCAGTTTTAACGGTCAAGGATAACTTTCTTCGCTAACTTGTGCAGAGTGAAGAGATCTTTCAAACCATACCAGAATGAGCACAATTCAGTCAAGGACACCGGAAAAAGAAGCAAAAAACCACGAGACATTGACCTGACAATCTCCATGAAAATCTTGTTCCATTACCCACCTACCTTTCCTTTCACCTAATCCTAAGATCCTAAAAGCTTTCCTAACAACTCTTCCCACCAAATTGAAGCCTACTAAATGCCCAGCAAGAGAACAAAAAAATGAGGCAAGAAAAGC
Source organism: Porites evermanni (assembly GCA_942486025.1). NCBI lineage: Eukaryota > Metazoa > Cnidaria > Anthozoa > Scleractinia > Poritidae > Porites > Porites evermanni. Next base: position 37,794 of record CALNXI010001406.1, on the reverse strand, counting down.
GAAAAAAGAAGGGAGGAGAGAAAGCGAAAAGTAAAAGTCAAGACTGCTGTGTCACTTTTAAACCCAAAAATGTCGAAATTTTGCTTTCTGCGCATGCCCGAACTTCGCAAGCTGATATTTTGCATCTGGATCAGAAGGCCGTGAAGTGTATGACCTGTAAACCGGTTTGTGGTAAGTTTTAGCCCTTTATAGCACGACAGTGACCAGAAAACCACTCGACTAGCTTCAAAACACGTTTTTCGGCAAAATCTCCAGGAGCGAATGGGTTAAGCGATTGTCCTAATTTAAGCCTGTGGTAATTATATAAATATATTTAATATAAACAGATTGTAATTTTTTGGTTCTGAGTTTTAGCATCTTTTCTGCTGTTATGTGTAACTCACAAAATGGCTGACTCTGCCATTAGCATTTTTAATATTATTAATTTTGTCTATGAGTGAAGTGATTCAGCCAATAAAGACAGACAGATGGAATTTTCACATATTAAGCATTGTTTCTGTAGTTTACAATTTAATAAGGCTCATACACAATTGAAATGGTGAAAAAATGTTGACTCTATACAAACCCTGCAGCATCCCAGCAGAACTAATTTGACAGTTTTTTTTAAATATAATGTGCATTGATGTAAACACATTTGTAAAGATCAAACATTCAACTAATATAAAACCAGCATACCGTAAAATTCCGCAAATAAGCCCCTCCAAATATAAGCTCTCCCCGGGGGCTGGTACTTGGAAATTGCCCTTAAATACAGAGTAAAACAAAGCAAAAATGGTAAATTTCCTTCCAACTATAAAGCTAGCCCAATCAATTTTGAAACGCAAATTTCCCTCCATAGATGAGCCCCTCCAAAAATAAGCCCCCCAATGCAAAAAGGGCCTTTGAAAAACATAAGCCCCGGGGCTTGTTTTCGGAAATTTGCGGTACTTTTAAAATTTCGTTGTGCGATTTCATAAAGAGAAATTCAGAACAGGAAGAATTGCATTATGTAAAAAAAGTTATATGCGTCATATTCTTTTTACTTTTACCTTATAAACCGTTAGTTATCTTTATGGGCATGCGTGCACCTGATTGAGCCATGAACATTATTAGGACACTAAAAAAGAAAAAATACATGTGATTAGATATTATAATTTTCTATACTGGGTTATTCCAGAAAAAATCCTAACCCCCCCGACGGAAGGCACAGTTTTTTGACCCCCCCCCCCCCCACCTAAATTTCCAAAACTGCTTGAGTTCCCCTCCCCTCACCACACAAAGGACACTCAAGGGAATCGTCTCCTGTAACATCACCTTAAAAAAGCCTCATATCCGTGCATGGAAGGTGGAGATATTGTTTTTTGGAATATCTTTGTTATTTTTCCACCCGGCCATTCTTATGGATTTGTCATTGTCGGTCATAGGTATTGTTAAACATTCCCCACCAAAAATAATCAAAACAAAAAAAAAAAAAAAAATCTTTGATATAAATTTTTTTTTTTTTAATACTGGGTTTTCACAAAAAAAACCCCACCCCCCCCACGGGAAGGCACCTTTTTTTTCCCCCCCCCCCCCCTCCACCTAAATTTCCAAAACTGCTTGAGTTCCCCTCCCCTCAGCAGAAAAAGGACACTTAAGGGAATCGTCTCGTGTAACATCACCTTAAAAGAGCCTCATATGCGTGCATGGAAGGTGAAGATATTGTTTTATGGAATCTCTTTGATAGTCTTCCACGCGGACATTCTTAGGGATTTGTCACGTGCGTTCATAGGGCATGATGAACCCCTTAGAGCGTCTACTAGGTGCAACATTTCACGATAATGAATGGCAATAATGTATTTTACTGGCCTTCCTTGTTCTTTTGAAAATTTGCTAGTGAGAGGGTCTAAACAGTATTAAAAATAATGTAAACTAAGGCTTGAAAAACCACTGCAAAAACCGTGAACGATCAATGTAGATCAACATTGGATCAAACAAGATTGTGATCAGTTGAAAAAGATAAAAAAAGAATAAATTAAAGTAAAAAAGACTACTGCAAAGAATGATCAAACAAATGTGAAAAAGGCTGACGTATACAATATCTCGACTGGCCAATACCAGTCTTTATCAGGTTTATTAGGAAAACCACGAATATACAGAATATAATATTATGCTACTGTAAAATAATAAAAGGAAGTTACATGGTATGATGGGGTAAGGTGTGGCTGCGAAGTAAAAATAAACCGAAAGGAAGATAAGGATTACATAACGATTATAATTTGTCATGTTTGTTCATCCCCAGAGGCTCAATGGTTTTGGCTTTATGAATGAGGTGCACCTCACGTGCTTTCCTAAGACAATCACGTTCATATCTAAGTGTTTCAATCAGGATTAGTCACATATGGGAAACAGAGTGGCTATTACTGAGAAAGTGTTCTGAAACTGCGGTTTTGGTGTAACTACCGAAGGGGTTAAGTATAGCTAAGGGCATCCATGTTAATTAAAACGGTCCTTGACGTGGCGTTTGCTTTCCCAATTTATTGCAAATTACAAAGGTGGCATTGAACCATGTAAATAACATTGAAAGTATTACAAGTAAAGTGAGATTTGAATCTGCAAGTTTTACCCGTAGAGTAGAAAGTATAATTGTCACATCCATGGTCAATATAGAGGCGTGTGGTGCAGCTCCTGCTGTTGCACCAAAAAGAACCAGGAGTGGCCAGGGCATTGTTACGATTATCAGTGTGGCAATTGGGCTCTAACAAGAATATTGCTTTAATTGTTAGAACGGCTGTAAGCTACTATTGGAAGGTTTTTAAGAACATTTCTACAACGTTCTAAGGAGTAGAGGACACAGGCAATGTAGTGCAGTGGATACAGGGAGCTGTGGTGCTAGGCTGTTTTTTGCTGACTACTCTAAAGGTTTTGACATGATTGACCACAGTGTGCTGATTGCATGAGGAGCTAAGGAACAAGCATGTGAACCCTGTTCTAGTTAACTGGATAATAGCTTTTCTGTGTAACAGGACTCAGGTTGTGAGGATTGAGAACATTATATCTGAGTGGAAAACTCCCAAGGGCGGTATACCACAAGGCACCAAGTTAGGAGTCATTTTGTTTACAATCATGACAAATAATTTATTGCGCTCACGGAACCTTAGAATAAAGTTTGTTGATGATACCACAGCCCTTGAAATAATCCCTAGGAACAGTGCCAGTCTACTCAATTTTGTTACAAACGATATCTATGCTTTTTCTGAAGATCACAGAATGAAATTGAACCCTACTAAATGCAAGGAGATGCTAATTAATTTTATGAGAAATCATAATTTTATTGTGAATCCTATTGTAATTGGTAGTAACACGATTGAGAGAGTCATGACATATAAGTTACTAGGCGTTTATGTAAGTAATGACCTGAAAAGGAACCATCATGTAGAAGTTATAGTGCAAAAGGGAAACAAGAGGCTTTACTCTTTAAGGTGATTCCCTGGTTTTGCACTGCGCATCTCTTATTGCGCATAACAAGAAGGCCTCTGTAAAAAAGAGCATGTGAAGTAACATTATTAAAATTATTGCAATTTTTGCTTGCGGTTGTTTCTTGCCGAGGTGAGACTTAATGTGGTGGGAATGTGCATAACGTAAGCAGTACGCGTGTTGCTGAGTTCGACTTCCTCATGGAGAACCTTGATAATGGATGTTTAATTTGTGCTTATTCACTTTGATTTTCATTTACACGCTTTCTTTATCACATTGTGTCCTAAATGTGATATCTCGATGTAAATTCTGTAAAAACGGATTTTTTAACACTTTCTTCCCCCTTTCGCATACATTCTATTTTAAAACTCGCTCCAGTCCTCTCTCAAATATCAAGGATAATGCATTTGGTGTGCACTTTCTGCAGCTCTACCGCAAAAACGAGTACGGTGACCCCTGTTTTTTATTTCATGATTTTAATAAGGACAGTGCTTCCTTTCAGTCAGAAAAAAATTGACACAAATCTATGTTCAAATTTTTGGCAATTTTACTAAATTGTACGGATTGAGCTATCACGTGTCGAATAGCGCGTGTCCAATTTAATTCTACTTTGGAGCATAAAGTAAAAACAAGGGCATTAAAAGGCATTTTTCTGGTACGTAAGTGGTTAAACAATACATTAAAGTCAAATTCTGTGCGATACCACATGCATCATTGAAAAAATCTTTCCTTTTTGTCTAGTTTTGGGCTGCCGGCGGTTTTTGTCAAAGGGTCCAAAATAGCCGTATTTGTCAGCATTGTGACGTCAAAACGAGCACCGTGACCCTCACTTTTTATCACCTTTTTATCATCTTCTTGACTTGTTACATCAGTGTACCAAGTTTCATCTACAATCTATGTTAGGTTCTTTCACTAGGGAATCACCTTAAGGGTCCTTAAGCAATGTGGTGCACCTCCAGCTTCACTGGCTAAGGTTTATACCACCATTGTTTATCCTGTTCTAGAATATGCTGCCCCTGCCTGGCAAAATACACCAGATTTTCTACCTTATAAGATTGAGAGTATTCAGAAAAGGGCTATGCGCATCATTTTTCCTTTAATGAATTACCACGAGGCATTAAATGCCCTTAATTTAACAACTCTAAGTGACAGACGCGCCCATCTATGCCAGGTTTATATTGATAGACTCTGGAATGAGAATCACCCTTTGCATTTTATGCTCCCCAAACAGGAGGAGGTTGTGCATAATTATAATCTTAGATCTGGCAGTAGCCGCTCCACGCGTCCTACCTGAAGGACCAAGCGCACGCAAGAGTTTGTCACGCATAAGTATACCTAGTGGCTTGTACAATTATATTTTCTAGTATTTATTGGACTTATTGTATTATATTTTAGTATTATATGTTTTGTAAATAGCTCTGTAATTCAGCCATTCTGTATATTGCTGCAATGAGTCTTAATAAACAGTCATTATTACTCATTATTATTATTAATAACGAAAGGAGTGGTTTCAGTCTGTGTAAGAAGTTTGTCTTTAAGTCAGGGTTTTTGTTAAGATTTGAAGTAGGAGGGACAAATATAGCCATAACAGGGACCAAAGAAGGTGGCGGAGCCACGATCTTGGCACGCAGTGCTAAGTTGGGGTACATGTAGGTGTGGGAGGGGGATGCCCCCCACCGATATTGCAATGGCACAAAACAACGCGTATAAACTGTAATGTGGCAAATAATTCTTGTTATTCAGTTTCAGTTTTAACAACAAGGAATAAAATTATAAATATTTATAAGCACAGCCTGATAAAATAGCCAGGACGAAAACTGAAATAGCCGAGTAAAAGTCCCGGCGTCCCGGGTCTAACAAAAACCCTGCTTTAAGTGCGTCAGCACAAGGAACGTCTGAGGCATGCTGTATTTGTGTTGTGGGAAAGGCTTTGTCGTAACCACAATTGGTAAGGTAGTTATTAAGTTCATCAGTACGCTGTATGTAACTGTCATGGCTGGAACAGATGTGGCAAAGGCGAAGTGCAAGGCTGTAAGGAATAGAGCTTTTAGTGTGATGAGAATGACCAGAGGAAATGAGAAGATACTAGTGTTTGTCAGTAGGTTTAGTATAAAGGTCAGTTTCTACTGTATGAAGCCATCCTTGACTGAAACCATGACATCAAGGAAAGGGATGCTGTTAAATGAGTAAGAGCATGTAAACTGTATAGTGGAGTGCATTAAAAAGGTTATTCGTGGTATGAGATGACTCGACACAGGGTGATTGTGATCTTAGAATAATATAACAATTCACAGATAAAGATGCCACGATGGCGATGGCAGTGAACACATCACTCAAAAAGTGAACATTCTTTAAAACTCTATCATGATTATTACAACTCGCTTACTTTGTCAAATATAGGCGAACTCATAAGAATCAGGGTTGTCAAACTAATTCCTGACATATTTGTGCTCTACGCCCCTAAAAAAATGAAGCTTATACTCTGGGGCTTATCAGTTTTGGAATTTTACGGTCGTCGAAACATCGCTACACACTATATACATGTATGTGATAAAGAAAATGATTTCTTCCAAGAAAATTCCGTTAACAATACCCAACACGGATCTTTTTATTACAAAAGGGAGAATCTTCTGAAAAATCGTTTTATGTATGTACGCTTAAGCTTATATGTAAGTTTAGCTAAGAGTGTACGGAAATGTTGGCTTACCTCAGCACTGGCTTAAAAGGAATCGAAAAGACAATGTTGAAGCAGCTGAGCGGTCCCAATCCTTATTTCTTTTCGTTTAGGCTACATAAGAAAACGCTTGATAAGAAAATAAATTCAACCCATGATTGCCAGGATTATTGGAACTGCGTGGCGTCGAAATTTCAAGAATTTCCGCCTCCTTCAAATTTAATCAATGCGCATGACTTTCACCAGCCGCTGTGCATGTAAGCCACCCACTCTCCCGCTCAGACCACGTGACTAGAAATGCGCAGACCGCGCCTGGGGACTACCCCTAGGCCCTGGGACCATCTAATCCGCGGCAAAAGCTTAAAAGCATAACCTGAGTTTAGGCCCAAATTTGCAACTTCCTTGCAGCGTACTCTCCAACCTAGACTAAGGAGCTCTGTGGTCTCGTCCTGCCCTCCGCAGTTTTATTTAGCGCTAGCCAGGGAGCTTCAGCAACGACGACGGCAACGAGGACGGCAAAAAAGCAATAGGTTTAAATTGGCAAAACAACAACTCTGCACGTGCATCACGCTTTTTTTAACATTTGCCGTCGTTACACGTCTATGACGTGAAACGTTTTAATTTCACGTTTTATGGAAGACGGGAACATAAGACAACGATTTTCTTCAGTTCTCTGTCTTTCAGGTGAACTTAGATATAGTCTTTCAGAATTCAACTTCTCAAAAAATCGCCAACCTAAGACAAACCAGAGGAGTTGAAATAAGAGTGGTAAACTGTTTGAAACAGCGCGAATACTATTTTTGGGCGGTCAGTATAAAACATGAACTGCGGACTTGGTATAAAAATACGGCCGGACGGGGTATAAAACGGACTGGGTGTAAGACTGTCGGACTGCGGACTGGGTATAAAATAAGGACTACGGACTATGATTGATGATATGTGACGCCATGTGAAAACGCTCTATAATGGTATAATCTAAGCATCTCCCCAAAGTGACCAGCACCAGCTAGTTATGAAGAATTCATAGGGGGATGATTAAAGGCAATCAGAAACGGCTGAGGTGTTTTTCGCGCCTTCATTTACCCCCCTTTTCCTTTTAAACGATTGCCACGCAGGCTAGAAAAGCTTTAGCAAACACAATTTATGTGAAGAAGTCAAATGAGAGGCGCGCGTATATGCCTAAAGTGATAGGTTAATACTGATCTCGTACCCAGATCTCACTCTATTTTACACTGGCCGTGGGAGATCTGGGTACAAGATTAGCTTAATACATGATTGGCTAGTTTATCGGGTCCTGGTTCTCCTTGTGCTGTACTAGACGAGCCTCTCATTTTTCTTCACAAATTACCTACAAAACATTCCGAGCTATAATTACTTTTTAAAACTTATTTTTTTAACCGCGGCAAAACTACAGTAGCTCAGTTGGTAGAGCGCTAAACTGCAGGTCGGGAGTCGCTAGCTGTTTCCATTCCCAGGGACGGACCAATAATCAGGGTCTCAACTGAAGAGGAAGCTATTGAAAACTGCTAGACCTTCGAGTAGCTCAGATGACCATGTACTGAATAATGTCGGAGCCATATCGAATAGGAGACGGAAACACACTATCCTCAATTAATACTTGGTGCTGCCGAATACATTCACAATCCTATTTTCAGGGAAAAGAAAAAGCCCTAGGCCTGAGAAAGAGGAGTTGAAACAAAGCAGGTATCGTATTTATGGAGCCTATTATTTCCCATTGTTGGTCCGAGTTTTTAAAAAAATTCATTATCCTCTCCCCTTATGAGGCTTTACAGGGATAATGAAACAACTAATCAAATGGAACCAAAATGTGGTTAAGGAGTCGGTAAGAATCCCAACTAGTATAAGGCAAAGCAAATGGTTATTTTACAAGCATTGCCGAGGATTAAATTTGGGACTACCGAGAATTAAATTTAGGAAGCGGTCAGGGTGGGAATTGGACTCGCCTTGGGGAATCCGGATTACAAGTCCAGCGTTCTAAAAGCGCGGCCACTCTGCCTCCTACCATATTCTATATAGTGCATTGTTAATTTACGCGCAGACCTAACAGACAAGGAAAAAACAACACCATGTAGCTCCACTATTACTTTATTAAGAAAAGTTACTTCTCTTAGTTTATCTAACGTTAGACTGCGAGCAGTCTCTCTTTTTCTTCAGATTTAGGGAGAGGAGTGCACACGCGCGCGAGTGTCGAGCGGCGAAGCGTGGTCATTTGCGCGTGTCGCGCGTTTTGCGCGATAGACCAAGAAAAAAGAGGGACTGCTCGTAGTCTAATCTAACGTCTTCATTCCAGGTTTTGTTTCCCATACAATTTCTCATACAACGATTTGGTGACCTGTGTTAAACCGCAGGTTCACCGTATTATACAATGCTGGTTTGTCTGCCTGTTCAGGGAATCTTTATTTTTGTAGAACCTGGTTAAATCGCTCTATTCTGCTCTCTTTGTAATTTAGGTAAAAAAATGTGCGGTCGGAGTAAATGTTATTAGTCACTGCTAATGAACAGTTCATGCAACAAATTAACTGACCTGGAACTGAATCTAGAGAGCGATCTTAAATGTTTAAAATATTTTAAAATGCAGATGGGGAAAATCTCATCTGTATAAGCTGCAAAAACTAACCCCAGTTAACAAAAAAACTAAATCTAATTTAGTAAATACATCACTACACATACCTAAATGATGTACATCATATTTACAGAGCTGATTATTCATCAATTAATGTTTCTCGAGCACTGTTCTCACTCTACAGGATAGCTGTTGTACCGGCACCAAACCATATCGGATAAGACTTAAGTTCACAGATAAGAACGGTGATTTCGGCGCGATTTCAGTAACGGAGCGATGCTGCGCTGCGCGGACAGGATCTCTAAAGTGGAAAGTCACATATAACGGAGAGCTTTTGGTGTCGGCACGACAATCTATCCAGTATAATACGAAAATAGCCTGAAAAACTTGCCCTGCACTTAAATGCATTAATATTACCCCAGCTAGCGAATCAGCTATAATAACAAAATGAACGATCGGAGTAATTTCGCAAAAAGACTGAACTGTTATTAGGCACTGCTAATGAACAGTGCATCGACAAATTTACTCTGACCCTGGATCTGAATCCATGAAGCATTCTTAATTACTTTAGAAATATTCAGTAACCCGACAGGTAGGAATTATCCCAGCTGTATCACTTAATTAAACTAAATTTAAATCCTTGTATTATGATACATCACTATATAATATGTATGTGATGATAAACAGTTAAAAGTTCAAGCTCATTGAATCGACAATCCTGATTTGTTTGTTAGATCCTGTAAATTACGTTTTTGTTAAAAGTAAGAAGCTTACTCTTCACTTGCTTCAGTGAATCAACTTTACGGCGACAACTGAAATCTGTGATCAGAATCATATCGCTAAACACACTGAACTGTTATTAGTCACTGCTAATGAACAGTCAACGGCACCAGGGATTAACACGGCACCATGGGGATTAACACTTACGCCTGCTATTGATTGTCTCAATCACCACATTTTTAGACTATTTGGGCGACTTGGACGATATGGAGGATTATGTGAAAACCACACTTTTAAATGCAAAATTAGGAACTTTTTGAACAGACATTTTGAATCGTTTGCATCTTACGCAACAGCGACTATCACTAAGGAAAACGGAAATCACCTTTAAATATTGGTTAGGGGTTGTGCTCAGTAGACCTTAGGAGTAGCTTCAAGAGGGTATTAGGTTTTAATCGGTTGCACCAATTAACATGGCATAGCTACAAACAGTTGCAAAAATACTTAAGACACTGTACCATATTTTGGCTTATATGGCCTGCTCATGATCTTGTGCTTGTGATCCCCTCTCCACCCCTTATCAAAGTTGCTAGCATTACAAGACCATGCTCAAAATTTGGAGGAACAACTCTGAATGAAGGGGAGGAGGGAGGTGAGTGTATATCCACAGATGTGTGACTAGCAGTGATTTGAAGTAGGAAAGGCTGGTTTTTCGTGGAAGTGTCTCAACATTTTTGCAACTGGTTGTAGCACGAGCCGAAAATCATTTCCGGTTCCTTTTAACCAAGAAGGAGAGGTTCCTTTTATTTCTTTCTCCACCCCAGTCCCTACTCCTGGAATCTTTTGTTCCTTTTTACCCAATACGCTCGCAAATCATCAGTGCTTGCCCCGCTTGGCCTAAAGGAAACGGAAACGAATGAGACACAGGCTAAAAATCCATGTGTCATCGAGTTTTGAACCATAATATGAAACAGCTAAAAATTTAATGAACTATTTTGCGTTTCCGTTGAAGTGTAAAAAGCTGTATAAGAAAATAAATGGCGCTTCTAAGTTGAGTTACAAATCAACTAATACCAGGAGCCCATTTCTTCTCAGAATCACTGGGAGGAGCCAATATAAAAGTGACGGGGAAGCTCGTCTTCTTGCTTAGGTGTAGGGATTGCCAACTTTGGTCTCACTTAGGGTGGCCAGGACGCAAAGCCAATATTTTTTTCCATACAGTTATCGTATAGGGCTAGATGAGTTCATTCTCTCGTCCTTGGGGCTGTGCGGGAAAAAAATGTACCTCAAAAAAGGCCAAATGCCACCATACTTTACTGAAGTATCGTCTCCTTTAGAGCCTTAATTCTACTTTCCCGACGAGCATCCCTGTCCGTATTATAATGGAATCATCCCCCCCCCCCACACACACACACACCCACCAACCCGGGCCGGTCAGTAATTAACGTCATAGTACGTTAGGCGTTTCGCCTATTTTAAGATTTATTTTTCCGCAAAATTCACGTTGTTCAAAAACGACCACACGATCCAAAATGGGAGGTGATGTCCTAGACGAAGCCCCATTGGTCCTTACTTGTTATTCAGGTTTCTTCAACGAAATGGACACAGTGAACTCTCTTCGACTGAAAATTCGTCATGAAAAGTCTCATGCGCTGGAAATTCTACTCTGCTCTCATTGGATGGAAAAATCTGACACGCTGTGACCCAGGCCTCACGCACATAAGTGATGGACTGGTGAGGTTGATGGACTCCTGGTTTTACCCATGATAGTTACGCATCGCATGCAGTGTCTACACTAAGTAGTACAAAAACCTCTTGATCTACTCCAACCTAATTTGGGCATCCCTGTGTTTTGGGTGCCTCCGAAATTTAAATCCCTCGTCATGTGGTTTTTCCATTATTTCAGGTCAGTATGACGGGCATGATCCCCTAGTACCCTACCGGGATACTAACATCCCTTGGGATTTGTGTTGATGTTTCGAAGGTACTATCCTTCAGCACAAGAGACGTCCCCGCCTGAATCATGCCCTCCTCGCAAGCTGCTCGCATTAATTTTGGTACCTTGGACAGGAAATCAAATAAAACGGCCTGGTGTTATTGTTTAAAGGTTGCCCTTAATTATGTAATTAATTTGCATACAAAAAGACTTTGCATGCTCACGTAAAATCATTGATGTTGCATGTACAAGAGGAATGTTTTGAAAGCTGGTGGTTTTTGCCTATTCCCATTCAAAACACGCGCCTTCCAGTCTAACTTTGCGTTGAAGATCTATGAGTGTGCTGGTAGTCCACCGTTGTAAAATAAAAACTGCAGTTCGGTTGGGCTATTTTGAAAGAAACCGCAACGGCAACGAAACAAATAACAAGAACTTTTGTAACAAAGTTAAGTGGCCGCGGCCTTATGAACAGACACCTATCTCAGTATGTAACGAACAAATTCATCAGGCAAAATTTTACGTGTCTTACTTCTTTTAAAACGCTTATATCTCGGCTGTTTTAGAGGCGATTTAGAATATAATTTTACTGAGACATTATGAAATAATTGAAGTTTACGAGGGTTGTTTTTTATTTGATAGATCAGATAGATTGCGCTTTACAGTGATCCTTTAAGCTTTTGTAACATATCGGAAAATCGTGATTTTGTGTCCAAGTTTTCGGAAGGAATAGAAGATACCGCTCTATGATTTTATTAATAAATGATCGGTCGAAACCTCTTGTGTGTCATGTATTGAGCATACTTTGTAATTTAAAGTTTGCCAGCAAGATATAATCGTTTAAATGAGCAAAATCTGTCATCCCTGAAATTAACGCCTTATATCTTTTTATAAAAGTGCTCTTTTAGAATTCTGCTAAGTACATAACTTACTACAGTCTACCGAGTTTACCCCTCCGCAGTGCCAGCTAGTGAAGTTTTGTATCTGCGCTGGATTCTTGGGCACAAAATTGTCGGAAAAGTCAAATTTTGAGACTCCCGAAGGTGTCCCGACTAAAGCACGAGTTCCGAGCGAGATATGTAGTCATGATAATTATGATTAATTACATTCCACCCATTAATTTTCATTTCCTTATTCTTATTTCAATATTATTAAAAATTGCTGAAACAAGGTGTGATTGAAAGCCCGTTTGTTACTTTTGAATAAACATTTTGTTCGTAGTCTGCGTGCCACACGTGCACGTGTCTGAACAATTTAAAGTATGCGCTCATCTTTTACCCAGCTATGGCTGAATATTTTGTAAACCTGTTGATATCAGTCATTGTACTTCGTGCGTACGCTTTTAATAAATCGACCTTAAATCAGGGAGACAACCAAAATGCGAAAAACTTAGATTAGGGTGATACCAAAACGTGGGGATGCGCAAATTAGGGGGCACCCAAAATGCGAGGATACTGAAATTGGGGGTTACCCAAAATGCGAGGATACTTAAATTAGGGGGTACCCAAAATGTGGGGATACTAAAATTAAGGGATACCCAAAATGCGGGGATACTTAAATTAGCAGGTACCCAAAATGTGGGGATACTAAAATTAAGGGGTACCCAAAATGCGAAGATACTTAAATTAGGGGGTACCCATAATGTGGGGATACTAAAATTAAGGGGTACCCAAAATGTGGGGATACTAAAATTAGCGGGTACCCAAAATGCGAGGATACTTAAATTAGGGGGCACCCAAAATGCGAGGATACTAACATTAAAGGGATACCAAAGGAAAACTTTAAATACGGTAATACCTAAATGACTGTTGGAAGTTAGTAGAGGTTCGTTTAGTGTCCAGGTCTCTTTGCGCTTTTGGTGTGGTGAGCAGGGTTACCGTTTTCACTCTTCATCAAATGTGACTCCCTTTCTTTGTAGTTCTGCCTCTGAAAGTAGCCGATACTTGGGTTTGCCATGTAGCATTCTCCACTCCGTGATATAATGCTGAACAAATAAAAAGCAACGGATTAAACATAACGTAAAGTTAGTTCGTGTTATCGCGCAAATTGTGGCCATGATTGTTTTGCTACTACAATGACATATCTCTAATGACCTATCCACCTCAGCGTGAACCAAAACGTCATTACTTTAACGAAACGCACACGTATATTCGTCCTTCTAAATGGAAATCTTTGTAAACAGAGAAATTACTCGTTTTGTCCTGATCTTCTCGTACCCCGCGGAAGAATTGAGAACCTGCTACTGGTCAAAAAAAGTAGAGAGGCTCTTTGTGCAAAGTAGCGAATGCGACGAAAGAATCACAAGCTTCGTCAGTCCGCTTTATTTCATTACCCTACTTAAATTTAGTGTGAATGTATTTTGCATGGAAGTACAGTGGAACCTCGATATAACGAACCTCTATATAACGAAGTCCTCCGTATGACGAACGATTTTCTCAGTTTACCCTAGTAACAGCAAAATAGATGAAAAAAAACCTCGATATAACAAAACCTCGTTCTAGCAAAAGAATTTTGCCAGTCCCTTGGCCTTTCGTCATGTCGAGGTTCCACTGTAAGATTAAGAGTAAGATTTCAATTGTATTCTATAAAAAAGAAGAAACCGCATTTGTTTTCTTAAGTTCGCATTTTAAGGAAACGGTAAGGAAATCGAAAAATGAAGTCAAAACTTTTCAAAGTGCAATCCACTACCATCCTGGCCATCCAAAGCTAAATACACTAAAATTTCAGTGCACTAATATAGCAGTCGTTAACCGAACTTGAGTTTGATATTGAAATCTATTTTAGTCCACTGACGTNAGAGTAAGATTTCAATTGTATTCTATAAAAAAGAAGAAACCGCATTTGTTTTCTTAAGTTCGCATTTTAAGGAAACGGTAAGGAAATCGAAAAATGAAGTCAAAACTTTTCAAAGTGCAATCCACTACCATCCTGGCCATCCAAAGCTAAATACACTAAAATTTCAGTGCACTAATATAGCAGTCGTTAACCGAACTTGAGTTTGATATTGAAATCTATTTTAGTCCACTGACGTAGTAATATTATTAACGGAATAAGATAATTGCAATCTATTTCCACCCTGCAGGACATCTAAAGACAGACAAAACACATTAGCAATTCTTGTCACGACTGGACCGCTATTCGACAAGTTTTCTTTTACAAAAATGTGTCTTTTGTAGTATGGATAAGAATGGCTACACAGCCCCTTTGAAGAACGGTTCCTTTTCGTCCAAAAGGAAGTTCCTGGGTACATGTATTACGAGCATTAATAAATGCAAATTACAAAAGAGCAACTTACATGATAATCTGAATATAACGTCATGTCCCTTTCATTTGCTAATGCAAACAGCTCAGTGGCTTCTTTCTTTGTCAGTTGAACATGAGTGAGGCTGAGATAGGCAAGCTGACGACTACTTCTGAAACACTTGATTAGTTCAGTTACTCCGCGGCCCAGTGTATTTTTTTCAAGACAAAGGTACATCAGTTCTGGTAGGTATACGAGTACATGGGCTAAAGCTGTAACTTCCTTTTCACCCATCTGTGTATCACCCAGGTGCAATGATTTCAGATGAGGTACACTGTGCAGGTGTTTGGCAAGCTCACTTATCCCTTGACCGAGTGGGTTGTTTGATAAGTTAAGTGAACTCAGTTTAGTCACATTCTTTAAGCTATGGGCTAAAGCTGTAACTTCCTCTTCACCCATCTGTGTATCATCCAGGTGCAGCGATTCCAGATGAGGTACACTGTGCAGGTGTTTGGCAAGCTTACTTATCCCGTGACCGAGTGGGTCACTTGATATTCTCAGTAAGCGTAACTTATCAACATACTTTAACGCAGTGGCAAGTAACTGACACCCTTGATTCCCCATACCAACACAATCTAAATCGAGCTCAGATAGTTGAGGCACATGGCGAAGATTATTCAGTATACTGACAAGTTCACTTGTTCCTCTAAAAAGCTTAATCCGTCTCAAAAGTGACAGAGAATGTTTAAAGAACAAAGAAGACTTAGATGGTTTTGACATCAGTGCACTTATCGGATCATATTGCTTCAGAGTTAAATACTGCAAGACCATTTGCTGTCCAACTTTCTTTACGACAATATCTTTTAAATAAAGGGGGTAGTCCCTATGAAACGATTTGGTTTCGCCGTTACACGTCACCAAAACAAGTCTCAAATCGCTCATAATGGAGAAAATATCATCATGACAAAAATAACCACCATCGGAACGGAAAAACACATAGTCTGGTTTAAGGAAGCCGGATGATCTCAAGCAATGTTCCTTGGCAAGAGTAGGCGGTTGGTATTTACGATCTATCACTATAACGCCGTTCACGCTTTGTAGAAATGAACGATAGACAGCTTCTCTGTTTGAGGCAGGGCAGGAAAGGAAACAATCGAGACAAGTACGATAAAACTCTATTTGTTTTTCGGTGAAGTCTCCCATAGACGAGATTTCAGAGAGGCTGAAACCCGTCAGGCTTTCTTTTTTTCCTATCATCTTAAGATGCTGAAAAACAGCACCGGCCGCTTTCGGTGACAACTCAAAGACAAATTTGAAAACTTCAAACAGTTCCATGAATTGTTTGACTGAGTCGACTTTAGACAGGGGGTTGATGGTTTTCGCCTTTGCCTTCTTCAAGTTCTCAACAATGAACAAGGCGGCAAGGAACTCTTGCACCGATTTATGGAGAAAGAACGCCATTCTCTCAGGACGAGGAGAAAATGAATGATTTGAAGCTTGTAGAAAGCCAAAATCGATAAATTTCTTGATGAACAATCGAATGTCCTCAGGCAGCTTGCTGAGCTTGAAATAAAGACAGTCATTTAAAAGTGCCTGCCATGCAAGTTCCCCTAACTTTGCGAGGTCTTTCTCGTATTTATCAATGCTTCTTAATTTCTTATTTGAGGTTTTGGCGGTGTCGTGATCAAACAGCGTCTGGCAGAAACCGCTATAGACATTTGCGCGGGATGTTGATGGTCCTTGGTAACCACAAACTTTCCAGCTTAGAACCAACATCAACAAGAGAAGTGGTATTTCCTTTATATCCCCCAGATCGCGTTCAAGCAAGAAACTTGTGAATTTGTCTACCTCTGTTTGATCACGAAGAAACTTGAGAGCAAACTTTTCAGCTTGCCAATAATCAAACCCATTAATTTCAAACTGAGCATGACTTCCTGGCCTTAACTCATTTTTTTTCTGCGGTCGTGTTGTCACAAGAAGAGTGCAACCTCTCAAATGAGGGCCTCTCCAAATCTGATGAACGAACCATAAATGGTCAGAGCTATATTCATCATAGCCGTCGAAAACAAGCAAAACTTTCTCTTGCTTACTAAGAATGTAATCATACAACTGTCTAAATAGAACAGGGTAGTCAGAAGACAACAGTTCCGCCTTTTTTAGCATGTCACAGAAGTTTTGCGTGTTGCAAACATCCCGGAGTTTGATTAATAGCACAACAGAAAAACACTTTAGGACTTCTTTGTTGCCTCGTGACCAGTCCACAGCGAGTTTTTTTGCGAACGTCGACTTTCCTATTCCTGGCCTCCCGTACACTAAAATTCTCTTAGGAATTAGATGATGACCATGGCTTGCGAATAGCTCACTGTAATCTTGAAGCCTTTCTTTTGTTGTTCCAGCAAGTTTTCTGTCGTCTCTCAGCAGTGTTAACTGGACATACACCTCATCAATGTCCATGGTATTGTGTCGGTCCCAAGGAGTAATCATTAACTGGTTTGCGGTACTGTTGTAAAATGAGCAAAGCTGATTTTGACTCCACTCCAAAAAAGCAGTTGCAGGACCTGTTTTTAAAAAAGTAAATCTCTTTAAACTTAAATCCTCTCCAACGCATTGAGCAGTAGGAGGTTAACTGCACAAGTTTTGTGGTAGCAATGATAATGGTAGTTTATCTATTACGGTCATTTACATCTAAACGTGTATATTCTCTCCTAAGAAATGAAACTAGAGCCTGATCTCAGGTTAACACTGGAACAAGACGCGTCCGGATTCTGCATGCGTTAAGCTTACGATTACCAATTTTCAAACCAGCGCTTTCTAAACAACCTTCAGTTGTGAGGACTGATTGGTCGAACAGTTTTTGGGATACAGATTTCAAACGTTTATTAAATTATACTGCAATTATTTCATATTCAGCCTGTCTACAAACGTTTGTCTGTTTTTTCGACGAAAGTGCTTCTTTGCTTTTTTTTTTTCAACCAATCGACATCGCATGAAAGAGAGCGCGAAGCTAAAGCGCGCGAAAAAAAGAAGTCTATTTCCTCTTTTCCCAACCCCTACCCATGGGTTTCGTTTCAGGCCGGACGCCAGACAGAACTTCCGGTTGTTCGAAATGCAACGTCCGGTAGTTATCACACGAAATATTTTTTAACTGTGAAACTCTCTTTTGTTTTGTTTTGTTTTGCTTTGTTTTTTTATTTTCATTTATTAATCAAAGATAGATTTGACTCTTATTTTACCGATTAACCACTTCCGGTCCAGGGAACGCAGAAAATTGCATTGAGAGAGTCCAGTTTTAAATATTTACTGGGGGAGCATGTCTTCGGATTCCCCTTGAAGTTCGTGCCTCCAGCGCTCAACGTTCGCGCCTGCGGTACGAACGGTGCAAGTCCGCCAGCTGAACCTCTGGATCCGAAACTTCCAAATGCTACCAAAAAGCCTGCCTACCGCTTGCGGCCAATAAATTCCCCGAGGTTTTTATTTCCATACGCGCGCTCGACGATCTCTTGAGGTAATTCCTTGGTTTTACACTGCGCATCACCTAGTGTGCATAACATTGCGACTTCAGAGGTAGCGGTGATTTTCACCGGTCGCCTGAAAAGAGGTAACAAAGGTCTCTTTTGTAGTTAAAATGTTTTTAACTTTACTAATAACTCTACCCTCCGCAATGGTGTTTGTCTTGAAACTCTCCCAGTTCCCTCACGCAAAATGATTATTTGAAGCCGAAATTGTTCCAGTATTGTCGTTTTGCAATGAAACGAAAGCTGTGACCCCCCTTTTTTTTACTCGTTATGGCTACACAAAAAAAATATATTTTAAGGAGAAAAAAATTGGGATAGTAAAACTTTTCTTTTTTTTAGAAATGAATTAAGCGAATTTGTTCATTTAGAGCTAAAGAGAAGTAGGAGATAATGCTAAAACTGTTCATTTCTCTATCTTTCAAGATCGGGTAATTTTAGGTCACTTATGTTACCTGGAAAAATATAGCCCAGGCAAACAAACAGGAGATAAAATAAGAATTTTTGATGGTTGTTTAAGTTTCGAACATTTTACGCGCAAGAAAAAACACCATGCAGAATTACAAGCACACAGGGCGAAAACAAGCACGGCGACCCCATCCTTTTATAGCAGTTTTTGAATGTCCTTTATATGACTGACATTTGTGACAAGTTTGAAAAAATCTGGAAAGTACATTATTTTAAAGAGAATTACCTTAAGAGGAAATAGAGGGTCTGTGAACAGGCTATTTTACATTGCATCTGCGTGCCTCCCCTTCCAATTTATGACGTTATGATGACATTACATCTGACTGTAAAAAGTACATCGTTGTTGTTGTTGTTGTTTTGTTACGTAAATCTGCTATTCAGAATCTATAAGGGTTCCTGGAGAGGACCTTAGGCCCGGTTCAGAGGCCGCACTTTTCATGAGCCGAACTTAATTAGAATTACGGCTAACCCAAGTTATTTAAACCGGCTGCATTGATTCAGGCGCCCTGTCCACACAAATCTGGATATTTCCGAAAGTGCACATTTTCTTTATCACAAAGCAGCCTTCCCTCAACACCAAACTAGTCAATCCACTCAATCATCCGCGGCCTATTCATGTAAAAAAAATATGTGGTGTCAAAAAATATCAGGATTCGTGTGGACTGGGGCCATAAATGGTACCTGAGGGACTTGGTAACTGTTCCTTTGATCTACTGGCTGAGCTCTGCTGTGATAAATCTGCAACAAAAATAAATTTCTCACTTAGATTCAAGAATCTACTAGAAATAACTGCTACTGATAAGATCACTAGAAGAGCATAAAGGCTAGTGTAGTTTTAACACTTAAAAACAGAAATATAGCTTTGTGGTCAGCTCAATACGACTGCTGGAAAAAACTGACTCATCAGCTAAGAACACTTGGTGGTGGTTGTTAAACCTTAGAAACTTCTTCTAATCTATACCCTATTTCACAACAAAATCCACAACTTTTATTGGTCAGTTACATGACTGTACTTTAATCTCTTTCTGGTTTAAAATGACAAGAGGCCTGTGTAAAAACACAGCGAACCACACGTCCAAGCGGTTACTGAACAGACATTTTGATCTCTATCAAGTGCCCCGAAGGTACAAACGAAACTGATTATATAATGAGTCTAGCAGCACGTGCAAATGAAATTCAACACAGGGCGTGAAAATTACAATATTATAGCACCCTGAAGTGGTTTCATGAAAATTGACTCAACTGGCTTACGATCAGTATGGACAACAGGTCTTCTACCGAAGGTAAAGTCATTAAACTTCTCTACCGAAAACACGATTGCCAACATCTCCTTTTCAATCTGCGCATAGCGAGATTCCGTCTCTGTTAAGGCTCTACTAGCGTACGCGATTGGGTGACCATTCTGCATTAAAGCTGCACCTAAACCACTCTGGCTGCTCTCACACTGGATCTCAAGCACTTCAGTGGGCTTGTAGTAGGCTAGAACGAGTGATGAAATCAATGTCTTGACATCATTCCAAGCCTTCTCTTGCAAATCATCCCAACACCATGCTGCATCTTTATGGGTAAGATCTCGTAGAGGCTTCATCACATCAGATAAGTGGGGTAGAAAACGGCTAAGATCATTCACCATTCCATTCAGGCGTAAAATATAACCTCGGTCCTTTGGGCGTGGCATCTCGACGATTGCTCTCACTTTCTCTGGATCTGGCTTTCGACCCTCTGTGGTTAGCAGGTGCCCATGAAATGGAACATCTTTACACTTGTACTCTAACTTCTCGGCATTGAGCTTGATACCTTTCTGCTGACATCTGCGCATGAATCCATCTAGGTTGCCTCGCACTTGCCATGGATGACAATATCATCTGCAATACACTTTACACCCGGGAGACCTTGTAACTCTTGATGGAGACGTTTCTGAAAAATTTCACTCGAAACACTGAGACCAAACGGCAAACGGAGCCAACGATATCGCCCATATGGCGTAGCAAATGTCGTGAGCATACTAGACTCGCGATCTAACTCCAGATGCCAAAAGGCAGAGGCTACATCACGAGACCTTTGTAAACGCACGTGCATCTGTCAAGTCGGGCAACAAATCATCAATGACGGGAATTTGATAACGTTCCCTCTTCAAGACAGTATTAAGTGGTCGCGGGTCAATACAAACACGCAGTTCGCCGGACTTCTTTACAGCTACAACAATCTGACCAACCCACTTGGTCGGTTCGTCAACAGGAGTGATTACTTTAAGACGTTCCAACCTTTGGAGCTCTTCTTTGAACTTCTCCCGAACAGACACAGGGACTTTTCTTGCTGGAAGGATAACAGGCTTGCAATCTGGGTCAACTTGCAGGCGAACTTTTTCTGGAAGTGTTCCGAGACCTTAGTTTAAGACATCCGCGTAATTAGCTGTGAGATCATCATTTGCATTCTCCACGACATTAATGAGGTTTTCCTTGTGTACAGTTAACAGCTTCATTTTCTGCGTTGCATTTAAGCCAAGCAGAGGGGTTAAATCCTCTTTCACGACTAGAAACCGGACCTTGTACTTCTCATTAGTTTTCGGATTCACAACAGGCAACGCACAGGAACCGACAGGCGTCACTTTAGTTCCATTCCACATGACAAGCGTTTGCGAACACAAGTCGAGTTCCTCGCCCTCAGCTTACTTCAGAGGTAAAATATTTGCACTTGCACCACAATCAACTTGAAATTGCACCGGTTGCTGCCTAACCAGCATTCTTGCATACACAGCTCTCCCTCTCAAAGCCTGTACTCTTACAACGCTGATCTCCTCTAACTCCTCTTCGCCCTCAATATTATGGACAGGAACTTTCTTACACTTCTTGGCAAAATGATTCTTTTCCTTGCATCGCTTGCACTTCTTTCCCCATTGCAGGAAATTTTCTTTGCCGACCGCCCGTCCACCGGCGTTGGAGCTCGAGGCTTCTTAGAACTTGACTTCACTTGATTAATTTTATCCACCGGCCCAGACAGCGACTTCATTTGCAACTCAGCAACTTCCTCGCTGCGACACTCGTCGATGCAACGATTCAGAGTAAGATCTATCATTCTCAGCAACTTCTTGGTCGTCTGCTCATTTTTAATTCCAAGCACAATACGATCACGGATTAAACTATCCCGCAAACAATCGCAAAAATTACATATTTTGGCCAGATTCCTCAACTCGGCAACAAAACTATCAACCGACTCCGTTGGAAGCTTGTCTCGCATATTAAAACAGTATCGTTTGTAAATTTCGTTGACTTCGCCGATGCAATGCTTCTCCATGTTTCCCATTACAACGCGCCAATCACTCGAGTTCTCCCCCTCGGCGCAGTTGAATGTTTTGATAACTTTCAACGCATCATCTCCGATCGTATGTTTGAACATCGTCAACTGAAACTCCGGGGTTTCCTAGCCTGCGTGGCAGGCGTTTGAAAGGGAAGAGAAAGGGAGTTTTGGGAAAGGGAATTTTAGGCTCGAGAGAAACGCGAGGGGCGCGCGTGGTCTCGCGCCCTAATTCCCTTCCCCTTCCCTTTCGAACGCCTGCCACGCAGGCTAGGGGTTTCCCGATTCAAACGAGAAATGACAAAATAATTGTTATATTTCTCCTTCCAAAGCTTCCAGTTTTGTATCACCACCGGGCATGCTGTATAACGTAGCGGCCACCGCTGCCACCATGTAAAAACACAGCGAACCACACGTCCAAGCGGGTACTGAAAAGACATTTTAATCTCTATAAAGTGCCCAGAAGGTACAAACGAAACTGAATATATAACGAGTCTAGTAGCACGTGCAAATGAAATTCAACACAGGGCGTGAAAATTACAATATTATAACAGTCTCTTCAATGTTCTTACAGTTTGTAGGTTCCTTGAAGAAACCATAACAATTACAGTGCGACTAGTGCAAGTATAACCAGGGCCACCTAGGGAAAGTTGACCGTTTGGATTACAGGAAAAAAACAACACATTCGGAGAAAGTTAGTTGGCAATCATAATTACCATGAAAGAAAACAAACAGCACAGCACAGATCGAAATCAACACATCACAACCAACAGACGTGACCTTTTGAACCCGCTGAAGAAAGCCTGTGTTTCCTGCGAGGTCCGATAAATTGTGTGAAGGAGGCGAAAAATGTAAACAGTTATAATTTTGACTTGAGGTCGCATGTCATTGCAAAGTGATGCTAGCAAAGAAGTGTCTTGTACATAACAAAATATCAGCTTGTGTCAAACAAGTATGTCTCCTGGGTGTTATACATGTACAGTACGTAAAGTTTCGGATAGAAAAAAATTGTCTGGTGAAACATTTTGCTTTTTTCAAAAAGTTTGCTCTCAATATTTAAATGTTGTGCTTCAAATAAATTATCGTTTTTTTAAGAGCTGCTGATTGGCCCACAACCACCTTTCTTAGGAATGTATTGTTATTTTTCTGTAATGTGATTGGTCAACTTTGTCTAAGTGGCTACAGTTAAAGTTGTCGTACTGTGATATCTACACCAATATGATCAAACCTTAAAAGCTGGTATAAACAAAAAAAGATGTCATGTCTGGCACCTACCCCATAAAGCAGTGTTGAGCTTACTATGGCATCAAGGAAGTACACTGTAACGCATCCCTAGTTTCCATAAAACAACAGGCCAAATAGGGACATAAAACTATGAGAAATATTTACCTTGGTAATGAGGCCATGAATGAAAAACACAGGGCTCCCTCAAAATATGTGCAACAAGAGATGCTGCCATCACACTGGCACAGGAAGACCAACTCTCTGAAGGCAACTGAGAGCCACCTGCATAATCGGCTATCCCTTTCACAATTAACCACTCAATTTGACAGTCAAATGCTGCTGTAAACACTCCTATAGAACAAGAAAGAAAATGCCACTTGAGTGGGTGGCTAGAAAACACAGACTGCAGAGTAATGCAGACCTCGAAAACACAGGCCTCAAAACCGCAGACCTCGCAATTTAAAACGAGTCTTAAGACCTACACATTTGATGAAAACAGTTCACGCATGGTGCATATTTTCCCTATAGTTTTTGGCTACTGGGGTACTGCCGACTTTGCATTGTTTTTTTCGCCATTTGATGTTTAGCTATAGCTGTTGCTGGACAGGCAACAGTCAAATGCACGCTTCCTTTGTTGATCTGGGATTGTGTGATGGAATGCCTCAGTCTTTTAAAACTTTTATCTTTTCCCTTAAGTATTCTTTGGTTTGCAATGAAATTAAAAATTAATGTAAAGCAAAAAAACAATATACAGACTGAGTAGTTTAGGTGGTATGAAGGAGATTGTTTGGAAGGTCCTGCAATTTTCTTGAAAAAAAAAAAAGAAAAAGAGAACATCAGAATCCTGAGTGGCAAATTGTAAAACGATAATTGTAATTTTATAGTTAAACAAACACCAGTAAGAATAACAACAACAACAATGAAAATCATGAAATGGCAGTTTGTCAGCACTAAAAAGCCCGCTTTGCCCATTCTTCTTTGCTTTTTCGATTAACCTGTTTGTTACTATTCTTTGCACTACTACATTAATGGAAAAACCATCGTCACGGAAGTAAAGTTGTTGTTGTTTTACTGTTATAAACAGGAACTGGACTACATTGAAAACATTGCGGCACAATCCATCTTAAATAACGATAGATCGCAGGACATTTAAATACTTAGTAAGACAGCTGACAGCTGCATTGTCCAGAGAACTAGGGAGCATTAATTTACTTCTACTTGAGGTCCTGAAAACTTGTAACTTAGTACATTCCCATGCAGTCCATGTAGAGATTGAACTTATACATCACAGATAACAAAACTATATAAAAATACAAACATATAAAAAATATATGAATATATGATGATTAGCGAAACAGAACGAAATTCATCCTTCCATTCAAGTTTTTGTTCGCAATAAACCAAAAAACAATCTGTTATAACCGAGTATTTGCTCTCAACACAACTCTTCCGCAGTATATCGTGGATGAAGATTTCATGGTTAGATCCTTTTTTGGTACATCCTCATAACTGGTTGCTTTAAATCATTTATATTTATGTTAGTACTAATATAACGTACTTCAGTTAAACTTTGTACTAGTGCTATCCGGTGACTTATAACGTTCTTCTTGTGGTCATAAATATAGCACAAACAAAAATCTTTACCGACTTACAGCAACTACATCAGCACTTTCCTACTTCAGTTTTTGTAGAAATTGTAGTTTCTGTCATGCTTTTTTTTTAAGTTGATGACTTCAGGCGCCGATCTAGGATAAATGCCAACCGATTTCCTAAACTAGTGCCGAAAGCACAAGCTTCTACATTGCCAGAAATAGTGGACATTTCGCGCCCGTGATTAATTGTCAGCGGAATCTCATTTCCAAAATGGCGGACAAAAACGATCGTAGTCAGAGAAAGCGTATCCCCCGCGATTTTTTAAATAATTTGAGCTCTGTGGATCTGTTTTACGAAGAAAAAAGCTGGAATGAAACACCTTGCAAGAAAATGTTAGGTTTATACTCGGCCGAGCGGCTGATAGCAACAAAACAGTACGCGGCTGTACCTTTCGTGACATTTTCGTGACATTTTCGTGACAATTTTGTTTTAAAACCAAGCCTGGTAGGCTAATCGAGGATTTTTGAATGCCTGGAACCTAGTTTATATCCCGTGAAGCATCTCTGGAGTTGTAGCAACAACCAAAATGGCGATTCGGTGAGGTTTGGAGTTGTGAAGCTTTGTCCGACCGAAATAAGTCATTCGCAACCATGGCGTCCATTACTGGACTACAGATGGAAAACTGCGGGAAATAATGCGCCTTTGGAAGTATTTTCCAGTGCAAAAATCGTCCTTTTAACGACTGTTTTGGAAACATCTTCCATCGCAGAAGTGATATCGAGTCGTGCAAATTTACTTCAGTGAAGGGTTTATCCTCTAATCGACGAGTATTTCGCATGACTTCGGCAAGATTTTAAGACAATGTATGGAGAAATGGAGCGTACAACGAGAGATAAAAGTGGCCACTTCGGGAAGTAAGTAAACCTACTTCTAATTAGCTATTTTTAACCCAGATGCGAAGGTTGCACAGCACTTAACATGTTTCGAGTCGTGCACCGAACACCAGTGAGCTCATAATCGATATATTTGAAAAAGTTTCCTTATCTCCATACATTTTCTTATACGAATTCGCAGCCATTGTGGCCTTGGTGCGCACGCGCAACCGCCATCTTGTCCCTAATTTCTGGCAATGGTGGGGGACCCAGGAACATGCTTCCCCTGGAATTTGTTTGGCTTTTAACTCCCTAAAGGCATACCTGCCAACTCTCCCGGTTTTCCCGGGAGTCTCCAAGTTTTATATCAAATCTCCCGATCTCCCGGTTAGAGCACCAAATCTCCCGGATAAAATGGACTATTGAGCATTTCTGTGCTTTAGTTTGAAATTTAGTCCATTTTTTCACAAAATTCGACCTTTTTTTATTCATTGTACAGTTTCTGGGACATTTTTGCACATGTTTAGTCAATGACAAAGATTAGTTCGTCATTACAATGATGAAAGCGCATTTTGATCCCTTGTACGTCATGTAAGACTTCATATAATGTCCTAAGGCAATTTGTTGGCGCGGCGGGACGGGGGGGGGGAGTGGGGGTTTTGCTGCTATTGACATTCGGGGGTGGGGGGGGAGGTGTAGTGCAAAATAGAGAGTCTCTAGATTTTAGATCTCCGGAGGTTGGCAGGTATGTAAAGGTGATGTTAAACGGGACGATTTGCAACGATGATTTTTAGCGCAACACAGCATTGCAATTAATGTTGGC
This sequence comes from Porites evermanni, assembly GCA_942486025.1. Taxonomy (NCBI): domain Eukaryota; kingdom Metazoa; phylum Cnidaria; class Anthozoa; order Scleractinia; family Poritidae; genus Porites; species Porites evermanni. Next base: position 11,421 of record CALNXI010001406.1, on the reverse strand, counting down.
ACAATGTTGTATCTGTTCGCAACAATGTTGCAATGCTGTGTTGCGCTTAAAAATGTCATTGCGAATCTTGTCGTGTAAGATCACCTTAGAATCTTCTTTCCTGGTTTTCTGAGTCATTCAAACGGGATTTTGGCCAGTTCCATTCTTCTCGGATGAAGCCTTACAAATCGCCGGAGTATTTCATCAAGGTCAATTTCCAAGTTCTAGTGGATATGGAACAAGTCGCGAGTCCTGTCAATCTACAGACTTCAACTGGAAAAATTTTTTTCATCAAAAATTATTTATTAATGAAGAATCTGACCCATTTCCGTAAAACGGTGGAAACCGGTGTAGATCCCCGCCTGGACTACCGAGTAACTAGTATCTTGCTTTAAAAAAATAATAAATAAATAAATAAAAATTGCTACAGTGGTTTCAAAAAGTGGACCACATTCTCTTTGTTAGTCACTGAAAGATAGCAGAATGAAGAAAATAACTGGTATCAAAAGGTTATATGCTTCTGCTGTTACATTGTAATAATGAAATCTAAGAAATGTTACCAAACTAATTTTCGCAGGTGCAAACCATCCTCAAGGCACAATTTAATGGCTTCAATGGCTTGTATTCCATTGACGCATTAATGCAAAAACGCAAGCAGATCTGAAACCTGAATGTCGAGACCGAATGGCAAAAAATCAAAACAATCGTATTCCGTCATTATGGCCACCGGTTTGGAACAAACAGCAACAAATTCTGCCACCTTAGGATGTCGTAGATTTCGCAACATCTTCGCCTCCTTTACAACTAGCTTCAGATTTGAGTCCCTTTCGCCAAAAAATCACTCGGCTTTATCACCACGGTTTTCTTCTCGGGAATGTAATTCGCCTTCATCATGGTCCCAAAACTTCCCGTCCCTATTATATTTCTTCATTCTTGCCAGCAACATCAGCCCATCGAAAATTAGGGATATGGCGAAAGTAACCTTTTGTGAGAGATTGTGTGTCGAGAAGAGGTATCTTGAAAGCCATATTAGGCTTCAAAACAAGGATACAGCACTAAAGAACAGTCACGATCAGTGTTTGAACTCAACCTTGATAGCACATGGCTCTTATCGCCGGTCTCACATGACTCAACAGGGCGGGACAATTTGTCACGCAATGCTTTACGTGACTGAGGAAATGAGAAAAAAAGTTGGAACCTCGATTTATAAACAAAGTGCCAAGAGACTGGGGAAATTTGTTACTCATATCGAGGGATCGTTATATCAAACACCTCCATGTAACAAAATTTTCGGAAAACTACCAAAATGTTCCTTATATCCAGGTATAGTTAATATAATATTAAGTTACAAAACTCAGCATTTCCGGATCTGAAAAATTATTGTAATAACATTTCAGTATCGAGCTTATAGCTACGGCACTGTAAACTTAAGAACAGGCAAACAAAACTGCTAAAAACTACTGTACACATACATTTTTTTCCTTGTTGGTCTGTTTGGCATTCTTCTTTTATCACATGCTGACATTTATTCGTTATATCGAGGTAAATTTTATGTTTGCGCTTGTGGATTGTGTTCGTTATGACGAGGATTTTGTTAAATTGAAATTCTGTTCCATACACTCTCTGTAATTTTGGCTGGGCTGCAGAAAGTCGTTCGTTATACCGAGGACTTTGTTATACAGAGGTTCGTTAAATCGAGGTTTCACTGTAGTTATCTGATCATCCTTCTCTCGACTGGGTTATTTTCACACTCTATCTTAGTGGGTACTTCATGTATCAGAAGGGGAAATACCACGTTCTTCAAACCGCAAAGCAGTAAAAATGAATAATCCCCCACCAAATGAATAATATCCCCCACCATCTCTTTTGTTTTGTTAAGTGTTTGTTCATCTTTATTTTTGTTCTCAATGAAATCACGCAGAGTTTTGCTACCGAGACTGAGTTTAACATTTATTCACTAAAGCACTGAAAAAATAATGGGCAAAGCGTTAGTTTTAAAGACAGTGCTGACAAACTGCAATTTCGCTGTTTTTATAGTAACTATAAAAATACAACTGTTGTACAACTGTTGTAATGTTGCTGTTCATTCACTGGTGTTTGTTTAACTATGAAGTTACAAATTATCGTTTTACAGTTGCCAGGATGTAACAAGTGATTTTTGATTTTTAGTTGCTAATAAAGATGTTGTGTGATGTATTGAATTCCTTTTTTTCTCGAGAAAATTGAAAAATTCTAGAAAATTGCAAACAATTCCCTCCACACCACCATAACTATTCAGTCCGTATGTTTTATTTTGCTTTAATGCAATTTTTAATTTTATTCCAAAACAAAGAATACTTAAAGGAAAATACATAAATTTCAAAAGATTGCGGCATTCCATCACGCAATCCTAGATCAACAAAGAAGCGTGCGTTCGACTGTTGCCTGTTCTTGTCACTGTCTTGTTGCCTGTCTAGCCATACTCAAAACCCAATACATTTAAACGTATCAAACAGTGCAAAAAAAGCAAAGTTGACATGCTGTTAGCCAAAAGTTATAGGGAAAGTAAGCGCCACCCTTAAACTGTTTCCATTTAATGTGTAGCTCGTAATTGCGAGTTATGCGTTTTCGAGGTCTGTGTTTTCTAGACAACCTCACATGAGTTGAAGACAGTCCTACATCAATATGGCTTACATTGTTATTATTTTTTGAAAATCTAAAAAAAGAAAAAAACGATGCTAACTGGAGTTGGAAGATGGATGAAGAACGTAGAGGATGCGAATGATGTAGTTGTACCACCTCCTTGCCAGTCGTATCAGTTTGGATTGCGGTTATACACTGTAGACAGCTTGCACCTTTGCTCTTGCAGACATGCTTCTAAGAGGTATTAGGACCTCTATTAACCTTCAGTAGTGGTGAGTTGCTTTTCTTTAGTTTTTATCACAGCACAACTGTGACTCCCCCTGTTCGCAGTCCCCTTTTTTCCTTCAAGCACCTGTAGACTGGTTTGAGTGGGTGCCACTCACAAGGTTGTCATGGTTACCTTCCAGGCTCACTTGTGGCACCTTTCAGTTTCACCATGCACCTTCCCAACACCCATCTATCGCCGATGGGTTAATGTGGCTAAATGTAATTTAGGCAGCGGTCTCCGTCACTAATTGAATATGGGGCAATCTTGGGCTTTAGCATATTTTTTACAGCACTTTTCCTATAGTGAATCATTTTGCTCATATTGCTATGTTGCTTCCGCATTTTTTGCGCCCAGTCCTTCCTTCCCTTTGGATGTTTTTTTGTAAGTATCTGTGCATTTCTCCACTGAAGGTCTCAGTGTGACAGTGCCTGGTTGGTGCCACTCATAGGGTTGTCATGGGTACCTTCTTGACTCGCTTGCAACTCCCTTCAGTTTCACCAGGCACCTTTCTCACACCTATCTTTTGTCAATGGGTTTCATTTGCAGATATAATTGTTGTAATAATTACAATAAGGGACTGGTCAAAAAGTATAGGGGGGGGGTGGGCTGGAGCATTTGGAAATGTGGTTGATAAAAAGCACATGACCCACCCCCCTTCGGCACAAAAATGACTGACCCACCCCTAAAGCAAGGTTGGAAATTGCATGACCCACCCCCTAGTTAAAACATGGATGTTTGGTTTCCTCTTAATAATCCAGTAAAACCTTGTTATGTGCTTGACAAAATTTGTTGATACACTGCTACAACCAATATCAAAATCACAGAAATCATACCTTTCACTGAAAAGACAAATGTGAAAAACTGAACATTCCTTGTTTCGATGGACATTATGAGTCTTGACACAAATATACAGCAAAACAA